>JAGJRP010000195.1:0-68064 GCA_022832235.1 Lepidurus couesii | reverse complement strand
ACATTGATCATAAGATCAAACGTAGATACATTATGAGTTATTGTCACTTCGAGGTTCGGATGTTCTAATTATTTCTTCTATTTTGCCTTTGACAAAAAGTTAACCATGTTTTGTGTAGAAAAGTAATCCGAATCAGTCTTAATCAAACGGCCTTCTTGAAAAAGATGGCCGATCGTGGGGATCTTGTGTGCCCTCAGGCACTTTCTAAATCTTCCGTCACATCCTAAGTCGTTCGAACTTTTCCGTCGTTTCGACCAATCCTGTCTTTTCCAGCCTACTACTACGCTTAGGTAGGGAAATATACTTCCTAAGCTCTTTCTTAAATGAGTAGGTCATTTACGTGTTTGACCTGCTCCCTTAATTGACTGGTGAGTTTAGAAGGGATATCTTATTGAAAACTATATGTAAGCGTAGTAGTATGCTGGAAATGACAGGATTGGTCAGACGACTGAAAAGCAATGCCATTGGTCAATTTGCGAAGTCCGTATAGCGATCAGTAGTATGCTTACTGTACGTAATAATGCTGAAGGAGGCGAGGCCTGTTAGACTTGACTTGAGACCAAAACTATAAGTCGACTTACGTCGACTAGCTAAATCAAACGCTTGTAAGCCGAAGTTTATCCATCTCGAACGCTTATAAGCCGCTTAAGTCTTGGGGTAGACTTTTAGTTCGACTTAAACTTAGGACAAAACGAACGCGACTTATATAGGCGAATCACGGAACTTTCCAAGGCGCCTTGATAGTTAGCCCAAGTTCGCAGTTCGCCTTTTATTGCTGCTTTGATTAGCTGAGCTAAAGCGGTAACATTAGGCGCTGTGTTTTTGGTGGGTTTGTGGATAAAAGTGTACTACAGTAAAATTAAGAAAAAGAAAATGAGCCAAGAAAACGCGGCAAGTCAACCTTCCTCTTCTGGTAGCCAAGCTAGCATCGCTCAGCGAAACTGGGAAATGGCCAACAACATGGAGTCAATCAGTTCTGTTGATGAAATTTACCGATATGACAAAAAGCAACAGAACGACATCCTTACAGCCAAGCCATGGGAAAAAGAGTTAGTTATCTAAACCTTACAAAAAAAACTAAAGAAAGATTTTTAATCTAAATTTTAAATCTCGTTTAGCCCGCACTTCTTCAAAGATATTAAAATATCAGCTCTTGCCCTTTTGAAAATGGTCATGCATGCCCGTTCTGGTGGCACTTTGGAAGTTATGGGCCTTCTACTAGGGAAAGTTGATGCCAATACGATGATGGTCATGGACTCATTTGCTTTGCCAGTGGAGGGCACAGAAACGCGAGTGAACGCCCAAGCGCAGGCTTATGAATATATGACAGCTTACATTGAATCTGCTAAGCAGGTAATGCTATATAATAAAATAAAATTACATCTGAAATGGAAAGCTTTAATCTGTAAATTGAAAAAAAAATCCAGGTAAATCGTCTGGAAAATGCAATTGGCTGGTATCACTCTCACCCAGGTTATGGTTGTTGGTTGTCAGGAATCGACGTTTCTACTCAAATGTTGAACCAAAATTTCCAAGAGCCTTTTGTTGCCATTGTGGTAGATCCCGTTCGCACTATTTCGGCCGGCAAAGTCTGCTTGGGTGCGTTTAGGACTTATCCAAAGGTATAAAAAAAGGGAACAAATTATAATTGTGGATTTTATTGGTTGATTATGATTCTATGTAGGGTTACAAACCACCTAATGAAGAGCCTTCTGAGTACCAGACGATCCCGTTGAATAAGATCGAGGATTTTGGTGTCCATTGTAAGCAGTACTACTCGTTAGACGTGACCTATTTCAAATCTGCATTGGATCGTCGGTTGTTGGATTCCTTGTGGAATAAGTACTGGGTTAACACGTTGAGCTCATCCAGTCTTATCACAGTAAGCAAGCTTGATCTTTTAAGGCTCGCGTTGGCTGATTTTCTCGGCTTTTAGAACGCAGAGTACGCTACAGGACAGATTTTGGACTTGTCGGACAAGTTGGAGCAATCCGAATCAGCTCTGGGAAGGATGGGCTTTGTAATGAGTTCTGATGACCGGAAAACTGAGGATAAGTTAGCCAAAGCTACGCGCGATGCTTCGAAAACTACCCTGGAAGCGTTGCACGGTTTGATGGCGCAGGTAATTAAAGACAAATTGTTTAACCAGGTGCGCTGTCAAAACCAAACCTAAAATACTGATAACTTACTTCCTAACGTTTTTGCTTACCGTGAGGTTTTTTTTCATGAAATAAATCATCTCTACAAACGTCACACCAAAAGACTTGTATTGGGTATATGTATAGCTACAAAAAGCCGAAAGATATATGTAGCTACAAAAGTTGAAAAGAACTACACATCACGTCCAATGACTAATAGTAAATTGGCGACATTACCGTCTGGAGTTTTACAATGTCCCTCGAATAGTGACGTTTTTTTCCAGCCCGAAAAACCTTTGAATTGTAGAGTGCAGTATACCATAAGAGAAAAAAACTCGGCCTAAACTATTCTTCTTCACACACGTATTTTTGACGCACAAACGCTAGGTTAATTGGAACAAGTCTGGACGCTGATCGTCAAGTTAGCAAAGGATGCACAACTTTTATAAAGACGGAATCAACAAAAATCCGAAAATTCGTTCGCTAAAGTCATACGTTATGTTGACGAATGACCCAAACTTTTAAAAAAAAAGAAGAGAATAAAGGAGAAGAAGTCTCGTTTTTTTAGATCTTGCCCTCTTCTTTTTGCGTTTCCACAACTTGGGCACTTGCAGCAGAAGCTTGTGCGGTCGGATTTGGCTGACTTTCCTGTTCGGGAGGCAGATCGACTACAACGGCAGCATAAGGAGGAGGGGGAGTTGGGTACAATGGTTTTTTGCTAAAGCGAGGATCGTTCATGGCAGTAACGTAGTCAGGCAAATCAGTGGTCGAGTTTCCGCAAGGAGCATTCACGCCCAAATTGTTCTCTTGGAGCAACGTCTGACCGTCCATGTCAATATGCAAAACAGGTCGTGGCAACGCCAGAGCTGAACGAAGTACCAAGTACTTGTAGCAACCCCACACAATGCTGATTAAGTACGCCTTTCGGAGGAAAGAAAAATAGATCACTTTACATCATTTTTCCCTTTTTACAATTATTATTAAAGCCAAAATTTACCTTGCCAATCATGGTGAAAAAGACCAACGAGAGTACAATTAAACTCAGGCATTGAGGGTCCATTGCCAATAGTTCTTTGCGCATAGGAATGTTTGGATTTGCGAGTAAAGCTGTCCTAATATCAGGTACATAGGACAAGTATCCGATGACCGACAGGCTAAACAGACAATCGACATTTAAAACCAGGACACTTTGAGAGTCATAACTGTTTTTTACCTGCTCACACAAAAGTCAAACACTTGGAGACAGAAAAAGGGCATCAGGAACGTGTGCTTGCCTCTAACTGCTCCATAAAGCATCAATAGAGTAATAGCCAAGGTGCAGAAGGTGACACCAACGCCAACGTTGAGGTCCTCTACAAGAAATTTGCGTCAATGTATAATAATTTATGTAATTATCAGTAGTACGATAGGTAGGGCGGCGATCTCCAAACCAATCCGTGTAGACGAAAGATCCATATAGGACGCGAGAATCTGGGGTTTCTTGGTGCGGTAAGGACCGAGGCTCTCCTTTGGAAATGGCTTCATGTAGGAAAGCGAATTCATCTTTGATTTCACTTAAAGGAGTAGGCAAGAGGGCTAGCTCGTCATCGTTTATGTTTTTACCGGGATAGATAATGCCGTTTCCGTCTTTGCGTTCCATAACCTCTGGGTGGAACACGACAACTGCAATGACTGCCAAAGCCAGAATGTTCAATCCCTACGAAACAACATTTATTGTACATTCTAGGTATTTCGGATGCAATTTTAAGCTTACCAGGTGCCAAATGCCCAGGAAAATCGTTCCAGTTCTGACATGACAGCATAAGCAACATCGCCAACGACGGTCATCTCTCTGCATTTCTTCTGAAGCGTCGGACCCACCAAAGGGACCAAACTTGATTCTCATTGCACTTACCGTTTACCAAGGAATAAATAGAGTCTTACACTTTACTGCAAAACTCGCTAACTGTTCAACAATAACAGTGGAACTTTTGCAACTTATTTCCGCAGCTGACAACAGACAAGCCAGTAAACACTTTGCGCTTTCTGCTTTGACAACAAAAGTGGGCGGACCCTGACGTCACGCGCTGTGCGTATGTGACGCATTATAAGCATGTACTGTGTTTCATATCTTATCATATCTTTTACAATTCCGGTGTGAGTAATAAAAGCAACGTAGCTAGACCCATTATAAACACACGCGAGTCTCTCTAGAAAGCTTTTTTCGTAGTAAATTACTTTACGTGTTCAAGATGAAATTCATGTCCATTTCTGTATCGATATGAAGAATCCAGACTCAATTTTTGTAGATGTCGATACTCAATTATGTTCGATACCCGCCTTTTTCTGTCAATATTCCGTTCTCTCAAAGTCATGTGAAGTGTTGCACAGAAAGCTGTGAGCATTCGTTTTGTTATTTATTTATTAGCTATGCAAGTAGTTTAATATTTTAGGTTTTCTGAATTTTAAAGTGTTCCGGTATGTCAAGTGATAACATAAATGAACTCTTGTCGAGCTTGCAACATAGACTGCACGCTGATAAACTAGCTCTCGAGTTGGACAAACAGGTAAATATGCTTGAAGCAGGTTTAGATCGTTGTAAGTTGTAGTTGTTTGACCTTGTACTCCTTCTAAGGGTAACTGAGCGTTTCGTCTCTTGTTCTGCATTCCAACCACATGGAATTGGGAAATACGACCCCACTCTTTTTCACTCTCGCTATAGTATAATTTCAGCTCTTTGAAATAGTTTGCGAAATATTTCAGAATATATAATGTATGGTAAATGTTTAATTTATTTCCACAATAATTTGAAAGGGTGACACCTGTAGGAACATTAACTGTATTGATTTCCTTCGATACCAAGGAAAACAAAACAAATACCTTGGGATTGAAAGCAATTGCTGTATAAATTTTACAGTTTTTATTTAAGTTTCATAATTTTTATAAATATACCTGGCAGTTTTTTTTTCCAAACAAACACCATCAGCGCAGTACTAGGCTCTCGCCTATTGCTGGTATCTTATATTCATGTCACATGCTATTAACTGGCAGTTAACTATAGTTAACTATAGCCAAGCGAAAAATGTGTAAAATTAAAATTACAGTAAATATTTATTTCTACAATAATTCGAAAGGGTGACAGCTATATGTAATATTAAACTACTGTATTGATTGCGGTATCAATAAAAACAAAATAAACACCATCTCGCGAAAAGAACAAACTGACAGCTATAGCGGTCTTAAAGCGAAAAACTTATAAAATTAAAACCGATGCTTGCGGTCCAAGTCTGACAGCGTATCGAGTACCAATGTGAGGTTAGTTAATGTAAATTGGCGGTCTGGATCGTTATCTTGGCTTTAAGGAATAGATTCCAAGCTTTTCGTCCACGTCGCGCTGACCACTATTGATTTTCTATATGCTAAAGCTCGTAATATGACAACAGTACCGTACTACCTTGAGTTTTGTTGTAGCACCAAGTTAGTTAGAGCTCGATAGCACAAGTTCTCTACTAAGCAGCACATACCTGTGCCAACCGCCCTCCTAAAAAGGTTTAAGTTCTTGGTTCGCCCCCCATATTCCAGGAATTGCGTGAATTGAGCTCCCGAACGGTGTTAAGAACGCGGCCTTTCACATCGAATGATGGTGTTTGCAGTTCCATCAGTGATCATTCCAGCTCCATCAGTTCCCCTTCCTTCTCTGAATTGCCCTCTTCCCGAAGCCCGAGATTGACTAGTCCACATGTCAACACTCACCCCACAAGTAGTAGTAGTTCTGAGAAGAATCTCCTAGATACTTTGGGTGAAAACCACCAGCGAATCCGCGAAAAGTATTTACCCCAGTCTCGCGCGCATTATTCCCATGGTCGCCCCGAATCAGCTCCCGCACGTGTGTCAGACTTTCTTGAACCTGAGTATCCTAATCCAATTTTAACTCGCACTTCAGAACGTGATCTAAGCCCCACAGGAGTCCCAATTAAAGATCCATGGGGGAAAGACTATGAACGAATCAAACAACGCTATGGTTACGGACGCTCCCAATTCCCACAACAGCCACAACTCCAAGAGCACTCAACGCGCGTGTTAAATCTAGAAATCTCCCCGCATTCAACAGAGCTATTGAAAGCAGATCAAGGAAATATGGTCGGAAAAGGGAAATATTCGTTACGAAATGCCCAAACGTCCACTACGAACGCCCAACAAGGAGCAAACCAGTCATGGTGGCCTCAGGCAGAACCTTCTTATGACCCTCGCAACAATGGCTACCGCAATGAAGCGACGTATGCTCAACATACGAGGGTGAGATCTAAAAACTAAACAAAAAATCAAGAAAATAAATCAAGAAATTGGCTAATTTCGCCCTCTTTATTCAAACTCCGTCGTTCACAAAGAGCTTTTGTCTTGTCCGGCAATTTCAGAATGCAGCAGCTTCAGCTGCTCCTGGCGCGTATCCCATCAGCCAACACCAGTACTATCAGCAGCGTCCGAGCACCCCGCCGATCCATTACCAACCGCTGCCCATCAACCTTTTACCCTCTGTGACTAGCCATCGGTTCTCTAGGCCTAGTTCTGCGCCTTCGTCCAACGTCAACCTGGGGAACCAAGTTGCTGAACTTGGCAATCTTGTAAGCCTCTAAGCAATAGGAAAACTTTGAGCCATTTTTCTTTTCTTTTTCAACTCTTTTTTGTTAAAAAAAAATAAGAAAAAAATCTAAAACGTTTGCTTAATTATGTTTTCTTTGTTTTTCTCGGGGTTGGGTAACTCGATAAAGCTGTCAAAGTTGCAGAGACACGTTTCTTTGTTAGACGAAGACGACGACTTGACGAACCTGCAGTTAGGTTTAGCACGTCCCATTACTGGCGCGGTTATAGGCCCTGGCTACGTCAATAACCCCACGGATTACCGTCCCCGGCCTTCCGAGGCTGCAGTTCCGACATGGACTGGTCGATCTAATTACCAACAAGATGCTCCGTATGGCAATAATCGACCTCCGCTTACTCGCACGAGCACCGAAGTTCCGAATTTGCGTCCTCGGAAAGCTGCACTAGAAGCAAATGCAGTTTGGGGTAAAATAGAAAACCATCCATTTACTTTTGCTACACCCTCCTTTCAAAGTACCGAAGTCGTTTAACACTCTTAATCCTGATTTAACCCCAAAAAACTCTAAAATCTTGAGTTTTCGAGCCCCAACTGTGTTTGTTTCATGCAAATTAGGATTCAACGGCGCACCCTCGAGTGACAAGACTCGACGAGGAGCTGAGGACGAGAAGCTTCAAAGACAAGAAGCGTACCGGCGAGCTCTGCAAGTTCAAGTGGAAGAACAAGCCGAGAGAAAGCGCCGCGAAGCCGACGATCTCAAACGAGCGCGGATGATTGATGACTCCCGCGACGAAACCCAGCCTCACAACACTGGTGCTGCTCCGTTTACACCTGCTCCGCAACCGTTTTCCAATTTCCCCCTCAGCCGCAGTGCTAAACCAGCCCGAGAAACCAACGCTAATTGGGCGCAAGACGATTGGAACGATTTCAGGCCCCAAACAGGCGCCCAAGGTGCGTTGAATCGTCCGCGGACGACCAAAACTCCTCATTCGGAACGTATGATTGGGATGGGCTATGCTCCTAGTTTCTATGAATCCAGTCCTAAGAAACGTCTCTCCTCTCTCTAACAACTTAACATCGCGTATCTTTTTCTTTCGGAGGTAAAACGTGTGACTTAACCCTTTTAATCAAAGATTGTCCCTCCAAATCGATTTCACAAGAGTTTTCTTAATATTTTCGAATTTTTTTTAATACTTGTATCACAGAGATGTTGGACTCGCGACCTATTATTCGCTCGCTTTCCCCTCCCATTCAGAGCCATTACTGTCAGGAGAGATCTTCCCTTCCATTGGCAACATCTACTCAAGCTGGGACTTGTTCGATGGAGCGTGAGCTTGAATTGGAGCAGGAAAGCAAGCAGCAGCTAATCTTACCATGGAATGTCCCTCGGAATGATTATTTGAGGAATTTAAGTGAAATGCGACAAGCGTTGAACCGAGCACAAAACATTTACGACGACTTAACCAGGAACGTGCCTTCATGATGTACCTAAACAGCTCACCAAGTCCCAGCACTATTATAGAAAAACCTTTGTATCACCAAAGCCTCGTAACCCGCGCAATAGACCAAAATCGTTTGCTAAAATCGGATAGTCTGTATAATATAAACTGGCAACCTTCGGCTTTAGTTCCCGTAAGCTTTTTCGGCGGACCGCGAAAAGAGTACAACACGGAAATTGAGAAGTAAAGCTGTAGCTAGGTAACTCCACTAAGCGAAAGCTTCAATAAATCCCAATCTGGTGGGTTTATAACCAGAATCAAGTATATGGAAGGCCATATCCTAGGCAACATGCTCTAATTAAATAAGCTTTCCTTGGTTTTTCATGTCTCCCGGTAACAATTCTCAAATACAAACTGGCCCGTAAGGTAAGCCATGCAAATAAAGACGTATTCCTAGTTTCGGGGTTATGCACAGTCGAATCGAGTCGAGTCGGCAAACTTTCCTCGTAAACTCTTACATAATTCTTGTAAATAAACACATTTTCTCACGTGAAAAAGTTTGGCGCATGGGGCCACAAATGCAACGTGAACTTGGCGTTTACTTACGTTGGTCTCCCTGCTTGAGCAAAACTTGGCAAAATTCGCTTCTTGGGAGTTGTTTCAGCTCAATTTACTTTCGTAGGCCTTTTCCAGCTTGAAATACTTTCTCGCCAACCTGAAATACCCTCCCTCATGCATTAGTTACACGTTTTACGTTCCTAGCCGGCGATTTCGCTCCCAAAACATCCTCCAGCTCATTAGACCGTGCAAGACTGCCTATATCGTAACATTATTCTACTGTCTCCCCTTGGAAAACTGTTGCAAATTTCTTGGAGGGAGGGATATAACCCTACCTGCATGGGCGTTTGTGTTTCCTTTTTGCATTCGCAAATTGTTTGAGCGTTTTTTTATTTTATTTTTAAGCATTGGAATGTGAAGGTCGTCGAGTGACACTTTGTATGTATGAAACGTAAAGCTATAGTCTTTTGGAGGTCTCTAAATGAAAATTTAGATAGAATAGAGCGAAAATGTGACTGTATAAAACGATTTTATGCGCTTCGTTTCTTGATAACACCCGGAATATGGTGGAAGAATTGGAAGTACGTGTACGAATTAGCACTCTTAGCACTATTCGTTTTTATAAGGACGTATATAAAACGGAGGCTGGGAATGTGGTGCAAAGATCTTTTTTACATTTGCAGCAAAACAAAGCTGGCTTTAGTTACCAGAATTGTCACTTTAAGGTTACATGGGATTCACATTTCGGGTGGAAGGCTAATTGTTGACGGTCTTCCGGAGTGTTGGCGAGTCGGGCACAGCGAGCCAGTTTTGGAGTTGCACACTGCCAAATGATGCGGCCTGATTGTCGAGCCCTGTGGCTTCTCTGTTGTTGGTAGCAGTAGTATTAGAAGCATTAGTTGGATGCTTTCCAAGCCACCAACGTATGAAGAAAAAGTAGATAATTTCGACCGCACTAATGAAACTGAAGCCAAAGCCCAGACCTAATAATCCTCCCATGGCAGCTGTAAAAAATAGCAAAACGTGGAAAGTTTTCATTAGCAAATTATTGAAATTCCAAAAGGAGGAGCTCAAGGACTGGGCTTACAAATGAAGTCTTCTATGCCGTAACGAATATCGCGTCGGTAGCGAGTGCAGGTTCTGCCTTTGAAGTAAACGTTCAGCATAGCTACGTTAGATCTATTTGCAAAGAAAGGTCTATCATTAGAGGGAGAGAAATAGCCTCAACATTTTGGCAAATAAAGTCAGGCTTACTTCATGTAGGGGATTAAAATGTCCTTGGTCATGCCTTTACGCTTTGCAAAACGCTCCGCTTTGCGTGACAAGGTAAAGCCCATACCCGGAAATGCTGCTGCAGTGACTTCGGTATGGAACCATGCATCATTGCATGTAGGCGGACAATGACAAGTGTTTTCCGTATTTCTCATGTGTACTAAAATAGGATAAAAATGGATAGATAAGTGACGCGAACTTGTCATATTGCTCTTGTTTTTTGTTTCCCAAAACTCACGCCATTCGGTTGCCAAGCATTCGTATCGTGACAGGTCGCAGCTCTCGAACTCGCCACGCACTATTTTCAGACAATTGTAAGGTAATGAGACAGTAATATACTAAACAGTTAGTTTAAGAGTATCCTATCTGAAGTGTATGTAGCTCAAAATGGCAAGACCACTGTATAGAGTACTAGTCTTTTTCAGTAGACTTAGATCTTAGGAAAGTGTAGGATTTAATTACTTTAGATTGGATTAAACTACGATTAAATTACGATTTAGATTGGATTAAACTTTGCGAAGACTTCATTTGATTTGATAGGCTTGACTATTTCATTAGTAGTTAAGTTTAGCAAGTTTTATTAGCGTTTGATTTAAAAGATTTAATTTGACTTAAGTCTATCAAAGTCTCAACTATCACGTGTCAGGATCTTTAACCTTTACTTATACTGTGCTATAAGAATCCACCAAAGCAAATCTTCATTACATTAATTACTAATCAGCTTTACTTTAGTAATTACCATATAAACCAGCTTCATTATAGTTACTACAACAGTAATCACCACAGTATAAAGGTTTACATAAGTAGAATACAATGTAAGGATGTAGGATAGGATGAATGTACTCTTCGGACCGAGAAAGACGATCTAGAACCATTACATTGGAAGGTACCTTTTGTTATCCTACTGTGTAATCCTTTACATTGTGGTAGTTATATAGTTACTGTGGTTGACATTTCGTTGTTAACTAACAAATTGTCTTTTGAAGATTCCAATCTATTGCAATAGATTGGAATAATCTTCAAGGGTGACTTATTGTAGTTCTAGATATAAATTGGTAAAAAAAAGTACTCTTGTGCTCTATACAGATCTTCCTATGCAGTAGTTAATCTATAGTAATAATCTGTAGTTTTTTACGTGGAAAGTAGAATGGCACGCAGCCACAAGCTTTGATCATGGCCCTGCTCATGCAGTCGATGTAGCAGTTGGAGGGACTGTAAGCATCAAAGTATTGGAGCTTGGTTTCAAAGTCCAATAAGCATTTCCGTTTGGCAAAGGATAGAGCATCAGCTTCAGGTGTGGAATACACAGTGGCCCCTTCCATGGCTGCGCTCACTTCTAATCCAGTACCCAAGAAAAACCCCCGTTCACTGACATCGGGGAATTCGTGAGCGTTATGGACAAGTACCTGTTGGGAGTTTAGGTTTTAGTTAGCTGGTTAGTTTTGATCCAGATTGTATCGGCTTTCATGTTTTATCCAGTTTTATTATACCTTGAACCCATCGAAACGATTGCTAGGAGATCCGTAATCATCGATTAAGGTGTCCAACATGACCGTTAGGCCATTGCGAACGCCGGCCCTGGACACTTTGAAGGGGTAGGGCATAGTGTGACTTTTAACGTTTGAAGTGGATCGCAAATCGAAGGAAAAATCTTAAGTACTCTGCACTTTTGCCTAAAGAGTTTTGCAAACTTTACACTTACTTCTCTGCTAATAAATCGATGGGGAGCAAAGTAGTTGTACTAAAAGCGGAACAAGAAACGAGATTTAACGTGGATTTTTAAGTCAAGTGATTTTTTGTTTTTTAATATTTGATTTTAAAAGATTTTTTTTTTCGTTTTTTACTCAGAAAGGGCCAAGTCGCTCGGCTCCCAACCTGTTGGCAAACTATTGAAAGAGCAGCACAACCCTTCATCGGACGTCCGTAGCTGGAAGATTTTGCTGCAATCAATAGGCACGTTGAGCAACACGCAATCCACCACCATGCTCTCACAAGTTGGCGAAGCCTAAAATCCAGACAAGCTTTTATCGTCAGAGCAACTTTTTAAACAGGTTGAAACAGGTTTGAATCCACATACTCTTTGCATTAACTCTAGTAATCGCTTCAGACCGATCTTGGAATCTTTTAGCTTCTGAGACACGTTACGGAGTTCTTCGAAACGACCCAAAGCCGCATCTAACCGGTTCATCGTTTTCATGATTAGTTGCATATCATCAGAGGTAATTCCGCTGTTTCACAAAAAAACGTAACATATTTCGCCCATTAGTTGGAAGTTTAAAGGTATAAAAAAGAGTGTTAAAGAAAATCACTCAAGTTGATGCAGCGTTTCGTTGAGCTGTCTTTTGGAGATCTTGTTGGTGTTGCAAATGGTAATGGATGGAAAGTTTAAATTGGCTAGCGGGTACTCGGTAGTCTCTACGGACATAAGGACAGGCGCTTCGTCGTATTTTTTCCACATCAAGAGGCACAGATAAGCCGAGAACAGCACGCCGAAACAAAAGACGAAAACCCAGAATATCCTGCGTCAATTTGTAAATGTTGTTGAGTGAAAACTTTTTCCTTTTTTTAATAACCAGTTAGGTTTTTATCATCGTAATAGCCCCATGCTAGCCTGCACCTTAATTGTCATGCGTGGGTGGTGACTGCTTGATTAGTTTCGAACGAGGGGATAGGGACGAAATCTTTATTAACCTTTTACTTTAGCATAGCCTGATTAAGGCTCCCGTATAAGCTTAGCTTGCCACACCTAGCTACCGCAAGGTGGCGCGCAGTGCTCTGCATGGGTGTATGTGAACGCGCATTGATTCTGCGCATGAAAACGGCAAGCAGGATAACGTTATACCCACGTGCTCAATTTGCACGAAATTTTTCTTAAAAAATACACTCAAATAATGTCTAGGACGTGTCAGTTTCCAAATTGGCAATTTAACTTTTTACCCATGTATATATTAACTTTTTTTAAAAGTCCTATCCATTAACTTTTTATTATTATTTTTAAGCTATTTTATCGCAAAGGTGACATATTAATTTGCATTTTTAAAACTAGCGAAGGTAAAAAATTTAAAAATGAAACTGTCTTGTCTTCCTTGTTAATTTTACCTACAATACTGTCAAGAAGTTTTGCAAAATCTCATGCTTTTTAACATAATACTGCTTCTGCGTTATCCATGCTATCGTGGCATGATTCCATGCTAAGCGCTACGGAAGCCTTAAGAATATTTTTAAAAATTGAAGAAAAAATAGCTGCAAAAACTCACCTTTCTATAACTCGTCTGCCGTCTTCGGTTATGAACTTAAGTCCATGCATAGACGTGGAGGCAAAAAAATCCTTTACCACGTAGGTAAATGGGACAAACTTTCCGGTTTCCATCTTAAAAGTGGTCTGCTTCCTTGTCTGGTTTCTTACTTTTCTTTGCCAAAAAAAAATTCTTTAACAAACCACTTAACTTAAATCCATGAGCAAGTCACCTTCTAAATTAAAATGCCGTCGCACAAACACAAATTTCTGCACTTTTTTCGTGTACTATGGTTAGCAAGTGTAAACAGTTGTCCCTGCCAGTAACAATGGTGCGTGCCTAATTAAAAGCAAAGCTGGAGCGTTGCGAAGCAACTCCTGGTCCTGATTGCTTGGACGGTGGAGCGCGAGCAGATTGGGATTCTTCACAGGTTTATCGCAGGTTGTCGCCTTTTTCGTCTTAGCGAGGAAAAACCTGTTCTTTTGCTTTCGCCGTGTATTATGTGGGTTAAAATAGGTCGCCGTTCAAACTTAGCTAACAGGCATACCATATGCAATCCCAGGTGTCTCCCAAGGCCTTTCCTATTGTGCAAGTTTCGGTTCGCTCTTTTTCCGCTTGTTATAAGAAGGGGAAAATAGCAGTGATCACGATCTACCTACACTTTAGAGTATCCGGGAATAACCTTTTACTTTCAAGGTTTGCACAAAACGTGTTGGCGTCGTGACTTCGCTGCTTCTGCCACCCACCAACATGTATGACATTTGCAAATTCGGGGAAGTCGAGTTGCAATCAGGCAGTTCTTGCTTAAAGATAACAGGGAATTGTTGCGGGTATGTAGTGTTGATTTAGGGAGTACAGGGAATTACAAGCCGGAGAAAAAGGATGAGTAGCGGTTGTCAGCACAGGTGTACTGATGTCGCTCCACACTTGTGCATGTGTCGCGTACATACATGCTGTATGTTCCGTTCCTGTCCAGGACATGACGCTCAATGGGATGGGTGGGTTCGTCGCTCTATTTCCCGTCCCCCTTTTCAGATGTTCTCAGCTCAACTCGATGTGTCTTTATGTGTGCGTGTGGTTTTTTATTTATTATATTACCTGCATATGTAGATGTAATAGAAGCTATATGGTCTAGTTTGCGGACTAGTGTTCAAGACACATTTATACCATTAGTCATGTCGTGAGTAAAGAAAAAAAGATCGCCAAACACGCCACGTTTGCTTACTTTTTGGCGAAAAGATACACTTAGAGGCAATATAGCATGCGTTTTCTGGAAAGACGCTTTAAGGCATCTTTTCTTAATGAAACCGAAGTTGTTCAATTACGAAGTTATATTTTATGAAGGTTTTAAGCATAAGCTTTTTAACCAAACTGGTCAGGGTGGGTCATGGTGTAGGAAGTTACAAGGGAGTTGGGAACCCCTTGATTAGAATCAGCCGCTTTGTGGAGTCAAATTTTAAAGCACCGATTCAAAGTGATAAAACTGGTGTTTTAATCGGTTATTAGGTCACGATTTTGGATATTAGAGTCAGTTTCAACAGAATCTTCGTATGTAATACAGTAACGAAACTGCAGTAGTGATCGCGACATGGACTTCGCATATTGACCAACGACATGTTTTGACCAATCCTGTCATTCCAGCCTACTACTACGCATAGGGGGGAAATCCCTTCTAAACTCCCCAGTCAATTAAATGAGCAGGTTATTCAATTGAATTACTAGTTCCTGTAAAATGACTGGGAAAATTAAAAGGAATATCGTGTTGAGAATAACCCTACTAAGCGTAGGAGTATAGGCTTCAAAGGTGCAGTGTTAGTTGTGTTTTAGACGTGTGGTTATATAAAAATGTCGGCGAACAAGAAAAGAGTTGATCTACATGCAAAAGAGAACTTGAGGCTCATTGAAACTTATGATAAGCCAAATTTAAAAGATTTGCCACAAGAGAAGCGGTCGTTAAGTTAGGAATTCCCCAATCATCTCTATCAAAATTGTGGAAAAATCGTTACGAAATAAACAATAGTGGGTGTAGGAAATCTAGAAAAAGGAAACGTGTGGGAAAGTGTGAAAAAGTAGACGATGCTTTGTTTCTTCGGTTTAAACAAGCCAGTTCGTTTCGCGTGCCGATTAATCAGCATTCTATTGCATATTTCCGATTTTCGGTTATTGAATCTCCGCTTAATAGAATCATTATTCACCTGACAAACGTGATCACACTAAGCGGCATGTACCCTATTTGATTAGCTATTTAGCTACTCCATGTGGCATGACTGGCTAGAAGTAAACATAGGCTATACCTCCAAATTGGTAGCCGTAAATTTGACAGCCAAGAAAAGCTCATTCAACATACCTCGTATGCGTTGATTGGGACACAATAAAGTACGTGGAGTTCTAACCTTTCGCAGCAGGAAGGTCCACAGTAAGTAAGTTTGTTTATTTTTCTTTCTTACGCCCTGTTGTGGTGTGTCGTCTGTAATTATTGCTTCCCTTTTATCCGTATTCCAAATGTTAACAAGTTTTTCGGGTTGTCTCACCCCCTCTGAGTTGCCAGGAGTCTCAATTATTCAACTTTACGTGCTGGACTCAGCATGCTCCTGTCGGATGACGGTGAATACGTTTTTTTTTTTAAATTTTATACTAGCGTAGGCTTTCGCCTATTGCTGGAGAATGCGGTTTTACTCATTAGGAATAAAGTATAGAAAAGTTCGATTGACCCGTCTCGTCGTTCATCGCCTTTTCCTTCATATACACGTAGCTTTTCGGCTGACAAACAAGGAGCATTATTTCGAAGAAATTTTTCTCAATGCGTATCTCTTTAAGCGGCTTTGTCTCTCTCTGTGTGATGGGTCGGGAAAAAAAGGACATGGAGAGAGAGACCTTATCACTAATGTATGCCGAGAACGAAAAAGAACTCACGATATGTCAAGATTCCCTTGCGCCTTGTCTTACCTCTTGTGTCTGTTTTTTATTTTCTTTATTATTTATTCGTTCTTTTGATGGGAGAAAAGAATGTCGTGAGAAGATGACGTAATAAAGACGGAACTGAAAAAAATTGAGCCAAAGCCAGACACGGAACGTTTTGCTAGGTTCTCGTACAGTACAAGGGTCACACGTCGGGGCGGGGAATGTAATTGTCGCCGAAAGTCGCGTATTAAAGTTATCACTCGTGCTTATCAGCACGAGGAACCATTCAAACACTTCCGATACTATTCTAACACTACATCCCTTTCACTATTCTGAAGAATGACATTATGTTCTAAGGAACGATGCATTTGTCTTCGCAAGCTTCTGAAGAAACGTTCGGTGTATTTGAGTTACGAAGTTTTGTTTGTGACGTAGCTATGTGACATGGCTATGTGACATATAGGAAGCTCGAGACTTCTTACCAGGAGGCTAGGTCAAAAGCATCCAATTTCCAAACAAAACTTACTCGGAAAAGGATTCACTCTAACCCAACTTACGGCTCCCGTAGAGTTTAGCTCGTTACAGCAACGCGACACAAGGACGGCAACGCGACACAAAGACGGCAGAGCGACACAAGGACGGCAAAGCGACACAAGGACGGCAAAGCGACACAAGAACGGCAACGCGACACAAGGGCGGGAAAGCGACACAAAGACGGCAAAGCGACACAAGGACGTCAAAGCGACACAAGGACGACAAAGCGACACAAGGACGGCAGCGCGACACAAGGACTGCAAAGCGACACAAGGACGGCAACGCGACACAAGTGGTCAGAGTTCACGGCAACGCGACACAAGTGGTCAGAGTTCACGGCAACGCGACACAAGGACGACTCGACGAACTGTGTACCCGACTCAAGGACTACGAACTCCGACATAAGGACTAGGTTAGGTTAGGTTAGTTACGGGTTCATATTCCTTAAGCCGGATACACCGTAGTCCTGTTGTCGACAAATTCCGTATTTATTTCAAAATCAGCAAGGTAAAAATGAAAAGTTAAAGTGTAGCCTTCTGTATTGACATTACGAACATTACTGTCAAGATTTTTTAAATTTTTTATTTGCATTTTTAAGTAAGAATGTTCTGGCATTCCTCATTCTATAGCGCCCTCGAAACCTAACCGATAACCTAACCAATCTAGCCCATGCATCCTAACCTGACCGTAATCTTATCTGTCACGTACTATCACGTCAGTTAGGTCACGACAGCCATGTTTAACCCTATTTGTGTATCTATCTTTAATAGCTTGAAGATAGCTTTGTTTAATTGACGGAGCAAAATGCAAAGAAGAAAGGAAATTTTGTAGGTAATTTTTAAATGTAGAGCAAGTTTTATTTTTTATTTTTGTGGCTATTGATCTTATAAGTGTTCCTCTTTATACCTTTTTAACATTCCTTGAATGCGTGTGGCACACACAAATGTTGCAACTTCTCCGCCAAAAAAACAAAATCTGCAGAGCGTAAAGGCGAAAGCTTATACTTATTTCTTTTTCTTTTTCTACAGCTGTCTGTATAAACGAGAAGAATCCTTGGACACCCTCCTGGAGCCTGGAATGGCATTTCATCTGTCCTATATAGGTTAGAGCATGGGGCAATAAAAGAAAAAAATACCTAGCTATCTAACCTCATGATGCCTCGTCGGAATAAGAGTGAAGGCTAACAATTGTATCTCCACACAGAGTTTTCCGAGTCGAGGTTTACGGATATGATCTCCATCATTACTGCCGGAATAAAACTTAGACTCCTTACGAATAGCCCCAGAAGCAAAGGACGGCATAGGCCAATCGCTGTGATGTGATCTCTCCTGATGACGAACGCTTTTTACGATCTCTCGCTGACATCAAAAACTTGGCGACCAAAGGCCCAAAAAACGAGGGCCAAGAAGAAGAAGAAGGGAAAGAGACGGATCTTTGTCCGACTCAAAAGATTTGGGTTGTATATTTCTATTTCTAATATTTCTATACAAATATATATCATGGTATCAGATAGCGCGAGACAAGTCATCCGATGTGATGTGGGTCTAATCTGGCTACAAGGGATGTTACACAAAGCGAGCCCATTCAAGAAACGGAAGAATCGTACGCATCAGCCTAATGATCTTTAGGGGGAAGACTAGGAAGCTATTATGCAATAAATAATGAAAAAAATACCTTTCTTTACGAAAGGTTCGGATTCGTTTCTTGGACCCAATTCGATATGATTCATGTGATCGGACCTTTTGTTTTATGGCGCATATATGATGACAGTACCGGTAATTTCTTTCGCTTATTTCTGTCCCAATCGTATTTTTTCTAATGTTCTGCTTTTTCCCCCCATGATCTAGCGTAGTAAGTAAGTGTGCTTCCTATGATTGCGATTAGGTTTGGGGACCTGCCATCTGCAGAAAGAAAAATGGTCGAAATAGCAACATAAGCATCGCATTTATAGTTCCGTATGGAGTATATAAATGCACAAAAAAGCTTCGTATGCTGCCACCCAAAACCCATTCCACATAAGTCAAGAAGCTCCCTCTTTTGTCGTTTTAATGACGTTGTTTACCTCACAGAAAAGTATGTTTACCCTGTCTGCCAATGCATTGGAGGGGGCGGGGATGTGCGTTAGATGCATTCGTTGAAGAATGTATGTACATTTCATATGTTAAGAGTCCTCTTCTACACGTTAGCTTAGGAGTCAGAGGCTTATAGGAAGCTGCAAAGCCTCCTGACATAAGGCATCGAATCCATAATTCTTTGGTTCAGAGAAATTCACCCTAAAAGTGCCAGGCAGAGCAGCTTGAGGCTTTGTATGCCTTGATTTGAAAGCGTTATGTTCGATGTGCTATGTGTGCGGTGCGATAAGGATTTTTTTTTCTTTGCTGGACGCCTTTTTCTTATTTTCTTTTCGTTTTTTAGTCGCGAAGACTCCTTGAGCTTGCCTTGAGCATCCCCAACCTTCTCGAAAAAATGACGAAGCAACGTAGGCTACTGCATCAAGCACAGAAAAGTAAAAAATTGGAAAAAGAAATTACGTTAAGTTAACTACATTGCTGTCAAGACAGTTGAGTTGATTTATTGTCTTGAATGGTTTGGGTTTTGTCTTGCTTTTTATCCAGGACGTGAGATGGCGCACTCGTCAGCGCGGGAACGAACTTTTCCTGTATTCCTGGGGTTCCTTCTTCTTTCCTATGCGGCAATGATATATATTGCGGCGAATGAAAACATTAACTAACTTGCACGAAACGTCTGTTTTTCCAGCCAACAAAGAACCGAACAAACTGATACCCGTGGAATCCATTAACGGTCATTTATAGTGCTGTCGTCTATGAAACAAGGTGAAGTTTATGTTTTGTTCTCAAACCTTTCCCTTGCGCGTTTGCAACGCAAAAACAAAACAAGTTCCTTTGATTGGGATCGCATTCAGATTCACCAAGAATGACGCCGCTAAAACTAACTTTCGAGGCTCGGGAAGCTGCGCGGAAGAGCTTCAACCGTCGCCATGTTTAAGTTGATGGAACAAAAGCGCGTCTATTATTACCTCTCTCTGGGTTTATAATGGAGCTCTCACTTTGGGAAGAAATTAGCCCAAGATTATCTCACAGCTTCCGAAAGGAGAAAAAGAACAAAATGGAGATACGGTTTCCTTTTAGATCTCTGTGTCTCAAGCAAACATTTGACTCGCCGCATAGGAGGAAAAGAGCCGAACAGAGCACAAGCTTTCCACGCAAGAATCTTCGCTTGCTCTTAGGTCTCTTTGCCAGATTGCTCACCCTCTTCCTCTCTCTCCCGCCTCTCATCTTCGCTCGGGTTTGCTCGGATTCGCTCTCACAGCATCTGCCCCTCAGTCTCTGTACTCTTCTGGGGAACTCTTCTCAGTTTCTCCAGTCTTGATCAGTCCTCCGTTGTGAGTACACACCGTTTGGGTTTCGTTTCGCTGTCGGGTGTCGGTGTTCTACGTGTTCTATAGTCTACGTCTGGTCTGGGAGTTGTTGGAGTCGTTCTTGTTGCTTGCTTTTCTTATCTTGGGGACCCTCAAAATGTGCTGCTGCTGTCCCTTGTCTCGTATTTACAGCAAAATTGGACTCAACACACCAGCATCGTAAATCCTTTGTTGGAAGTATAACTAAAACTTGCCTGGCTGCATTTTGCATTGCTGAGGCTTCCATTAACGTGGGATCTGCTATATAAACTTCCAGTAAAGCTCCGACATACATGCATTTGGATGGCGTCACCATAGCTCTCTAGTGTTTTGACGGTGTTTTTCCGAGTCCCTTGCTTCAAATTTTTGTCCCCCCAAAATTGCTTACAAAGTTCGGTGTTGGCCACTTTACGTCTAAATAACAACCCAGTGGTGTGACCAGGTTAACTATGAAGTCCTTTGCCGCCGAAACGAGTTGAAATAATAATTCCCAAAATAATTATAAAAAATTAGAGTAAACAGAAAAAATAATAAGCATGGAAACTCAAACGGAGCTGGGAAGACTGGCGAGAACGTGCTGGCTTTGGATATTTTTATGCCTTCTCCCTGTTTTGGCTGACGCAGGTAAGAGTAATATAACTTTCACGCTTTTTCCCGCGACATTTTTTTTTTAAAATCCAGAAACTGTGTTTCAGAGTTAAAACTTTCTGGCGGATATAAATCGCCATCTCTGAAAAAATCTCTACATACGAAAGTGTTATTATTGTTCCCTTTTTTACGTGGCTATTATACAAAATAAAAATTAATCTCATGCCAAAAAAGGGTTAAGTTAGGGTTTTTTACATCCAGTGTAACTTGCAAATCCTTTGTTTTTTGTTATTGATGGGGATGGTAAAGTGGAAGAGTGAAAAGATGAAAAGAAATTCTTAATTACCTTAAATTTATGTTTAGTGCTTAACAAGAGGCATAACACACTTTAAGTTATTCATAAAACCCTTGCCAAGGAAAATAAAAAGGTCGTGGGAACTCCTAACAGGATTTTTTTTTTTAACGTTAAGATGTTAGTGGTGTTTCCCATGCATGCCATTATATCTGTTTGGCAGACGCAATTGGTTCAAGAGGAAATAAGCCAGCTCGGCATTTTGTCCGAAGAGGTAGTAGAACTCATCGTTTTTCTTTTTCTTTTGCTCGAGAAGACGAAAACGGAAAAAGACAACCAGGAAGATGCGCGTTTCTGTTTTTACTTTTGACTTCTCTTCGCTTTTCTTGGTACGCTATCTTACTCCGAGACCGTCTCTTGTAGCCCCAGTCGTTTGTTGGGCGTCCAAGTAGGGCGTCTGGCCAAAGCTTAGAACCCCTTTCCGTTTTTCCTTCTCTTTCTCTACTTTTTTTTTCTTTGGCTCTTAAAAGGCGCCTCTTTTTTGGCCTTTTAGCGTGTGCCGGGATGCTGGCTTGTCATCCTAGCATCCCGGCATGCCCCACAGCCTCCGCAAACCCTCAAACCATCTTTCCCGAGGAAGGGAAAACCTGGGGACGTTTTTTTCTTTTAGATCTTTGTGCGCACAAAAGATGAACACCTACCCCCCTCTTCTTTCACATTCTTCTCACGCCGTACAGTACAGGGCACACGCGAGGCCTTAACCCTTATTGTAGGTATCTTTATGGTGTAGGTGTCTTCTTGGCGTGCCGAAAAAAAAGTCAAGAAAATTTACAAAGGGTTGGGGGTGGTTGAGGCAAAGTGAAAAAAAAAGGAATCTATTCAAGCGAACGAAATTTCTCTCCTTTAAGCCTTATATGCATAGTTAGTACTTGCTACTCCGATAGCTCCTATAGTAAAGGTATGCTCTTCAAGCTCCAACTGGCCTGGCTTGACTTGACTTGGAAGCAAGCTTGGGAGAGAGCGTGGGGTATTGAGGGGGTTAAAAGTGAAAGAAGGGTCTTTTCATTTGCATTGACGTCTCCTAGCCACACACACGCATCCCAGAATGCATTTCAAGTCATCAGTTTCCCCCCTTTCCCCTTCTTTTTAAAGGTTTCGCCCCGAGAAACTGTTCGTCGTGTTCACTTGACACCTCGTATAGTACCATATGTGGAGAGTTAATTTTTGTTTTCTCTTTTCGAACCAGCGCCATTAAACCGTCAAAACAGCCTTTCTTCCTAGGAAATATGAAAAGTAGTAAGTGCCACAGACGCCTTTTGCCTCAACTTTTTCCCCCCCAAAAGTGTGTTAAGTCTTCGAGCCTTCGAACGCTTTCCATCTAAAACGCTACGCATTTTAGATGGAAACGATGTGTACGAAATATAGGACTAATTAAGGAAAAATTAAACATGACTTTCTCGTTGGCAGTAATGGCTTTGTCTTGTCTTGTTCTTTGAATGGATTTCTTGTTAGTAAGGATTGTAGGGAGTAGGGACTTTATGTAGAGTGTAACTGTTTCAATTAAAAATTTCCATTAAAAGTTAGGGATTTTTTATTGTTGTTTTCTTAAGTTGGTGGCTTCTGTCGGTTTCTCTTACAAGTAATATAGCAGCGGGTAAATCGTGAAGTGGGGGACTTGGCGTATGGAGAAGTATTAGTAAGATTTATAGGGCAGTTTCAGTTAAAAATTTCCTTTAAAAGTTCGTGATTTTTGTTATTATTTTTTCTAAGCTGGGGGCTTCTGTCGGTTTCTGTTACAAGTAATATAGCAGCGTGTAAATCATGCAGGGGGAGACTTGGCGTACGGATAATTTTCCTTAAGTTCTTGTGTTCTTCGTCCGTCGAAATTTTCTAGGATCATGGTTGCGCTTGCATTTTAAGCCCATCAATGACCATGCAAGTGCAGCTGTGCCACTTCCGGACCTTGAACACTAACACGCCCCAGCATCTCTCCTATACGTTCTCATATGTTATTTTCTTTCTTTTTTTAAAAAGAAAAAAGTCTGGCAGCTCTAAGTTTGGGTGCTAGCAGTTTTTCATTTTCTCTTTTTCTTCCCCATTGAAAGAGGAATGAGCTTGACTTTTTTGAGATTTTTTTTTCTTTACTCTTGTCTGCCTTACGTTGGCAAAAGCGAGGCAAAAGTCACGGCCCTTTGGACCTTTCCGAAAGAGGCTCGCGACACGAGATTTAATTTTTCTCAAATAAAACAGTAACACTTGCAGACACAAGAACAAAACGAGGAAGCCGAAATGTGGCCCCGGCTTTTCGGCTAATGAATAAGCCTGTAATGTGAGGAGGGAACATCAGCACATGCAGATCAGGCCCGCTTTTCACCCCACAAAGCTTCCACCCTTCCGTACTGCTCCTGTGGGGTTAAAAATATTCCGGATCTCAGTAACACCAAAGCTTTGTGTTACAGTACGTGATACCTCGTTAAAGCATGGTTCGGTTTGCCCATTTTCTTTTCATTGTTGCCAATTTTGTTCCGCCTTTTTAATTTCAATTTCATTGTTACATATTCTTCCTTCGTTGTTACTTGCGTTTATTTCGTTGTTGCCTCTACCCGTTTCGCCTAGTGGGTTTTCGTTTTTGCCTCTTATTTAATTTTGTATTTTTTTTCATTATTTCCTTTCGCCTGTTTCATAACCTGCGTTTGTTTTGACGAAAGTTTAAGTCGATTTAGAAGTCTCCCCAGGACTTCGAGATGGGTAAACTTAAACGCGTTTATAAGCGTTTTATTTATCTAGTCGACTTAGACTTTGAAAGTCGACTTTTAAGTTTGGTCTCAAGTCAGGCAAGTCTATAACGAGTACTCATGTGCCCGGACTTAACTTAATCCCGCCCCCTTGTTTATTTGTTTCCTTTGTTTATTACGCACATGCCGAGAGACTGTGTGCTTTTCAAGAATACGCTACTTTTAGTATATTTTAATTGGGTTTTGTTTATTGTGGTTGGCAATCAACGATTCTTTCCTCGAAGTATTGAATTTTGGGCCAAGAAGCTCGAGCGTAACGTAAGTTGCAAACAATCAGTGGGAGATAATTGTCCCGTCAACATCTTCCTCAGCCACATGTTCAATTGTCCGGATAATGCTGAAAACTGATTCAGAAAACTGAAGACATTAACTGCCCCACAAAACAAAACAATAATTTAATATTGAAATCCGTACTCGAAAAACGAACAATTCGCTTGTTGTTTATTTTCGACAAGCACCGCCCCGTGGGTGGAGCAATTGTAAACTTATGCTATAACCGTCTACTTTTCAAGCTTTCAAAGTATAGACTACAACGAACGCTTGTAAGCGTAAGTCAAAGAAGTTTAGTCGAACGTGCTATACAAAACGGATGCGGCTATGGTGCGCCTCAATACGCCGGCTGAGGTTAGGCCGGAGGAAAGCGATTTCGCCCGGCCAGATCTTATTGACAACGCTGGTAGTTTTTCCCCCCTGACAGTCTGCAGTAGAGTACGATTTTCTGCGGAAACTAGAACACAATAAGCGAAAGCTCTTGGCTAGAACGAATTGACAAGTTGATTCAGCTTCAAAGGCTTACTTTTTGTCCCGATTGGACAAAATGACTTATCGCAAAAAGAGAACCGGGTTGCCGATGCCAAGACAAGGCTAGGGTCAGCGGCCATAGTCGGTATATAGCTTCCTCTAGAGTTCTCGTAATATTTTGCCTGATTTTGAAAATTCTGGGCAAATAAACCTTCTTGTTGCCATGATGGACTTTCGAACAAAGCTCAACTTTCTCTCCGTGCTATTCTCCACCCCCTGGTATATAGGCTACTCCCCCCTCCCAACTTTGGAGTGACGTGACTCTGCACAAAGTTAACATTCATGCCCCAAAAGTTTTCGCTCCTACCGGTACATGTAAATGGTGGCGGAAGTTGTATTAGAGGAACGGCTAAAACTAACACTTGAAAGTGCAAAGGGAAAACGCCCTAGCTCGCCGTACACATATACAAAGCTTTAGCGCCGAACAAGCATTTTGTATACTATACTGTACGATCAACAGTCGATCTCCACTTGCGAAATCACGGCCGTGTTCCTTTTTGGCTGCTTCAACAACCTCCATCCAAAACCGACCTAGAAACTAGAAGCTAGAAGTGCATTAACATTGCTTAACATTAGTGCCTTGTCCGAATAAGCTTTTAGCCTAGCGGAAGTTGGCGAACTACACAACACTTCCTGGGTCCATGGATGTTCGCTTCTGTAACAAAGATAAATTGCTCTTTGGTATAGAAAGGCCCCTGTCTGGATTGCAAAATATAGAGAAATTTTTTTTAGCCCCTCTTTGTCCTTTCTTTTTTTCTTTCCTTTTTTGAAGCTATAAGAGTAAAAAGTTAAAGTTAAGCATGGATCAGGTTTCATGTGATGCAGATTAGGTCCGAAGCGGCATAAGGTTTGGATGGTGTAAGCTTACACTGTGTAGTGCAGCGTATATAGGTTCCATTCTGGTGATATTGACTCTTTTAAACCCTTCAGCTTTTCTTAACGGGTACACAAGTTACGTGTGTTAGTAAAGTTATGTGCCAGCTCTTTGACCGTGTGTGTGCTTGCAAATCTTGTGAGAAAAGCTTGAAATGGCGTGCGAGCGCGCGAGAGAAGGAGAGAGAGAACCCTTTTCTGGCATTTTGTTTATTTGCATGTTTGCCGTTAGGACCTTTGACCGGAATGGTGCTTCTTCTTCGACAAACAACATCCCCGAGTTTAGTTTTGAGAAGCAAATGATGCCATGTCATGCCAAGCATAGTTATTGCATTGTCGCCATGTGGTTCCACAGCATCCTCTCTGGGCCATATCTGAAGACTAAAATGCAGCCTATAACCCAAACCTAGAGGAAAACCAAACGGCGGTATGGTGGTTGGTTCAGGGAAAAAAAGGCCCCAAGCACCTCACACGCCACGCCACACATAATCTTCTAGGTCTTCCTTCTTTGCCTTTCGCTTTTTCTTTTTAATTTTTTTTTCACAAAATACATAAATTAAAAAAAAGAAGCCGTGGAGATTTACCCTTGCAAGAACGGTATCTGTATCCGGGGGTGGATTATGGAGAGCACGAGTTAAGAAAACGAAACAAGAAAGAAAAACGCTTGACAAGTCATGAAATATTTATTTCGAGCAGTATAAGGAGGTGTGTGTTATGTATATATGCGATAACTCTTGGAAAGTTTTGCAGCCAAAAAAAAGTTGTCTCTCTCTCTCTTCTCTCTCCCTGTAGGCCAGGACGGCACTTAACGGAATACCAAAACATAAATTTGGACAAAAACTCGGACGAGTTTATGATTATGAGCTCCCGTAGATCCCATATCACCTGGAAGATTATCACGTCAAAGTGAAAATTCCTAAAATTGACGTCGAGTCAAGATATGTTATGGAAAATGGGAAGATCGTAAACTATTTAGCTTGTTATTTAGCCATAAAAATGTGTCCAATAAAGTAGGATTAGCATTTATGGAGTTTTTAGCGCGTTAAAATAGCGGTTAAAATGTCTCAATTGCACTCTTTTTCTGGGTCCCGTTTCGCCGTTTCGCCAGTTGTACTAATGTCGTTTGAGAAAATTTCCCTTTTTAAAAATAAAAATGGAAGTAATTAGGTTATTGGAGTTGGTATTTTCTTCGCGAACAAGGATCAACAGGGGAGAATCCAATAAGCTGGCCATGCGAGAATTCTTGCCTCTCACACGACCCTTTTCTCTTTGCCCTCTGATTACTTATGCAGCATTCCGCGAGATTAAAGGGTCTCAAGACAGCGAACAGTAGGGAACTTTTATATAAAAAGGGCCAGTGTTTGCAGTGACTATACACTCAGCTCCAGGCTGCTATAAGGCTGGCTAAAGGTAAACTATCATTAGCCAAGCCAACAAACGAAATTCAATCAAGACCGAAGAGTGACAGACAACACAAGAAAGTCTTTATTTATTGTGAAAAAAGGCTTGGTTTCCCCCCAGCTAAGAGGGGAAGTATAAGCAGCACAGAATGCCTTCCACAGAGAAGGTAAAGTAGCCTCGTTATATGCAAAAGTTGTCTGTCAACGTTGGAAATCTTTTCAGGATTGCTCTGCGTCACATGTCTCATCATCAAGCAAAAAAAGGAAAGAAAAGTCCCGGGGACTAAAGGATTTATTTTTCTTGTGCTGCTTCTTACATCCCTTTTCCCCGCGATTCTTCCTCAGAAAAGCCCCATGTATGACATCGGTAATGGTGAACGTTGCTAGCACAGCAATTTTCCTTTCCAGTCCTTAGTGTGAAAAGGAAATAATGATCTGCTCTTCCCTCAGCGATTTGGCCCGTGAGCGTCAGAGCAAGTAGAATCTCGCTGCCTCAGTCCAAACTTTCCTTGTGTTATGCTACTTTCTTTTCTTCCCCCCCAATTTTTTCCCGGGGGTTGCTTTTCCAAATCAAGATGCTGACGCTGACTTTAACCAATCATAGCCATACGTCAATGCCCTCTACAATTTATTGTCCAAGGAAGTTGCCGATATTAAAGGGATTTGCCAAAAGCGAGTTGTGCCAAAACTGCCAACTGACTAACGTTCACAAGGTTTCCTTATGCAAACGTATTTTGGTGAATGATGGTCCTTCATTAAGGCTAAGGGCACAGTATGATTCTATACTACCATAGCACGGGAAGTGCAGAAACACTTAGGTAAAAAGTTAACACAATATTACGCAAAGATTTGAAAAAATGAATTGAAAATTATTGAAAAATAATGCTTTTTTCAATAATTTTTCACCTACGCGAAACTAGGGAAGTCGGAAATTTAGGAACTGTCATCTCCTAGATATGTGATATAAGTATCAAGAAAAAAATTTCATGCAAATTGAGCCCGTCGTTGTAAAGTTATCCTGCACACGGTATTATGCGCAGAAGCAATGCGCGTTCATATGCACCCATACAAAGCACCTGGCGCCATCTTGTGGTAGCTTGAGTGTAACAAGCTTTGCTATAACGGAAGTTTGAAATTACGCTTCGTGAGTTTGGGGATTGAAATAGACGATTACCCTTCTCTAAATTTACCCTCCACCCCTTCTAAGTCACGCCCTTTGGCAGGAAGATCAAACTTTCGGTTCACCTGTTTCCTATGCTGGGGGGAGAGGGTTTGGCAGAAGAATCGCAATTGCATTTCGTGCGTTTTACAATTTCCATCCACGTCGCCGAGTTAAAGGAATGCGTGATTTTTCAAAAGAAAGAGGGTTGAAAGGCAAAACAGGGGTAAAGTGTATCTACTTTGGAAAGTCGAAAGTCGGAAAAGGGATGTTGGTACTAAAAGCGTCGATTCCGGTACGACTTTGGCGGGAATTTATCCTTTTACCCCCTTCTTCTTCTTTTTTTCTTTTTTTTTTCCTTTGAATATATCCGTTAGCTATTTCGCGCTATCTCCCAGCTTGCTCCCAGCATGCTATGTGTACACTCCCCGCTGCTAACTCGTTTCCATTTGAAAGTAATATTAGCACAAGATTTTCCGGCCCCTACCTTTTTTGCCTTCTTTGTTTGCGTCTTTTTTCTTCTTTTTTTTTGCCCATTGCCCATAGTTTTTTGAGAGCAGAGAGTTGTGAAGTGACTTGTTAATGAAAGCTTGGAGCATTTTCGCCATAAAAGCCGAGGAAAAAGGGAACGGGGCGAATGGGGGGTTGGGTAGCCCATCATGGTCCAGGATCAAAGGCAAGTTGTTATTAGCCAAGGGATTACAGCCGGAAAATTAGCAATTTGGAATGGGATGGCAGACGGGCAGCAGAGCAAAGACGCTATACACGGACTTAAGAGAGGTTTTGCTTCCGTTTCCGTGTGAGATTGTGTCCGGGTTCTACACCAGGTTATAAGAAATGGAAGTTGCGACAGGAGCAGAAGCGAGAATGAAGCAAGAAAAAGAAGAGCAAATGTGTGTGAATGCGTGCGTGCTGTAGGTATATAATAACTTGCTGCCAAGATTCTTAAAATAGAACTTTGGGTTCCACAGTTCCACAGCATGCTGAGTTCGGGTTTTCACAACATGGGCCCAGTACTGTCTCGGAAAACTTCTTCCCCTCTCGTCCTTTCGAGTATCAAACGTGACGAAAAAGTGGGTTGCCTTAAGACGTCAGCTGCAGCAATATACGCTAAAAAAAAAATAACATAAATATAAAGAAGACTGGCTAATGCTGATGAGTTTGCGGGCCAAACGAGGCTGGATGTCGTCTGGTTTTCCCGTTGCTCTCATTGATGCATCCATCCAGTGCTTGCTGCATGATATGCCTGGTAACATCTTGTTACACACTGCATTGTGTGTTGTCCCTCACAATACCGGCAACCAGCAACCCTAAAGCGCTCAATTCAAAAGCCAAAAAGAGTAAAATTTGCGTAATCTAGGGGATACACTCTACGGTAGAGGGGGTAAGTAGACACAAGGACGACTCGACTAAAGGACTCCGAGTACCGACACAAGGACGCCGGGCCCCGATAGAAGGACGCTGGACCCCGACAGAAGGAGGCTGGACCCCGACACAAGGACGCCGGTCCCCGAAAGAAGGACGCCTAACCTAACCTGTCCTAACCTAACTTAATCCAGCCTAATGTAATCTAACCTGGCCAAACTTAACTTAACCTAACCTTGTGACGTATTTTTAATACGGCTTAAGTACTTTCTAATCTTGTGGCGCTTAACCAATGAGCAGAGACTTCCAAAACTCGAAATTCTATTGGTCCCTTAAAACATGAACCTGGCATCCTTCTGTCGGGGCCCGGCGTCCTTCTGTCGGGGCTGGGCTTCTGTCGGGGTCCAGCGTCCTTCTGTCGGGGCTTCTGTCGGGACCCGGCGTCCTTCTGTCGGGGCTTCTGTCGGAGTCCAGCGTCCTTCTGTCGGGACCCGGCGTCCTTCTGTCGGGGCTTCTGTCGGAGTCCAGCGTCCTTCTGTCGGGACCCGGCGTCCTGTCGGGGTTCAGCGTCCTTCTGTCGGAGCCCGGCGTCCTTATGTCGCGTTGAGGGGGGTATTGCGGAGAAGTAATTTTCCTACTTTTACTACTATATCCCATAGCGAAAATCCCCTAAACAATTGGTGAAAAATCTTAGGGGGACTCTTCTTTAATTGGTTCTTGAATCGAACGTCCGTCCTGGCATTCAGAGAAATCCTGGAATGAGCCACTTTTTGTTTCAAAAGAGAAAAAAACAAAACGAGCTCTTTAAGGCGTTAAGTATACTGTCAGATTGCAAAGAACGGCAGTAAAAGATATGGCTAATGAGCTCTTGGGTCGCCAATTAGGCTCTTATTCTGCGGCAATCACGCGAGTATATACGCGTCTTAAGCTCTTTGATGCTCTTTGATAAAAGTTGGATTGTTTCTCACATGCTCTTCTTAGTTCTCACGTTTTAGGATTTTACTAACGATTCCGGGATAGGAAAGTTGGACCCCTGCGCTTTTAAGAGTCATGAAATTTGTCCACTGTGTATCTCCTTAACAGAGTGGTGGACATGTTAATCAAAAGGAGGGGGTTTAAAAAATGATGAGAGTGCACTTCCGTCCAAGCTAGTTTCCTTGTTTGAATTCCAATTTCGCTTGAGAATTGCTGGGATTTCTTGTCCTATCTCTGGCGTCTTGCTTAGCCATAGTGTTTAGACATCTTCATCCTTAACTCACAAACCCCAAAAGCTCCCTTTTCCTTATAAACAGTTAAAGGCGAGGGTGGTTAATTTCACACCCTCCCTTATCCCTTGTGTTTTGTTTTGACGTCCTAAGGATGAAGGAAGATTCCGGTTCTCCGACGACGTGTGCTTCCACTTTACCCCGGTATAGAAGGAAAATGGAATCTAATGGGTTTTCCCCTTTGCCCTAGCTTAATTCGGGAAAGCTTGATGAACTAAGGAGCTCGCAGGGTTTTGATGAAGTGTTGTCAAATCCGTATTTTGAGATGGACGGTCGCCGCGTTTCAGTTTACGGTTACACTAGTATTCATAATAAGTCTCGGAGCTTTTTACCTCCCAGTTAGATAGGCTGGATTTCTGCTGCAGCGCTGTTGTAAGGGTCGCTTCCTTCCATACACAACTCGTTAATATGCATAATAAGAATGGATGAGACGGCTCAAACCGTTTAGACGTGGTTGAGAACGTTCTTGTTCGAATCAGGAGGTCGCTCGCCTTATGCCACGTGGTTAGGAGGAGGTCGGGTGGGAGAGAAAAAACCTTGAATTGGACGACATGAACCTTATGTTGGAGTAATCCGCGGTAGATAAAAGTGCCGTTGGGTCGGAGGGGTGCCGATTTTATTTCTTCTACTTCCTGTATTAGCCGAAAATAGGGATAAACAGTACAGATTTGGGGCATTTTTTGTGATTATTGGCATTAAAACCCCTTCGTCCGTCGTATTTTCTCGTCCCCTCACATTTCTGGTTTTGCATAGAAAAGACGCGTGGTTATACCTGAAACCGTATAGTTTTAGATAAAAAAATGACCATTTTTAATATTGTCATTTTGTCCTATTTTTACCATTTTTTTCATTGGCGTAGACGGTACTAAACTGACCAAAGTAAAGTTGTGTTAAACACAAAATTTGCTCGCTTTAAGAGTGAGAACCTACGTCTGCTCTAAGAAAACAAAGCAATTTTCGCTCTAAGACGCAATTCCTAACTTGTCTGCGCAGGTACCAGCCATTTTTTTAATGCACTGCATAGGTGGAACTTGGGTACATTAGAGTTTCAAGGTTCAAGGATTCCGTTCTGGAAATAACCTATTGATTAACGTCTGTCAGTGGTTTGATGGAAAGTATATTCAGCCGAGACTTTCCTCCCCTTCAAACTTAAACAAAGTTTACTTACATGAAGTCTGGCTCCGTGTCTACCTCTGCCGCACCGCTCGTCTCTCGGTCTTTCCCTGCAGAGAAATTTTACAGCAGCCAAAACATTTTGAACCCGATAGCTGTCTTGTCAATTCGATGTGTCTGTTTTCTTCGCAAAGGTGACTGAGCTCCATTACGTGCGCAAAAGTTAAAATTATGTTTCGCAATGTGGAAGCGCTCTTTGCTCACTTCTGTCAAAAGTTTGGCCGTGTTCCAGTAGTATTTCCCCCGTTTTCGTACAATTGGAGTTTACTTTTAAAAAAAGCCAGAGAACTGCAGAGGCAGTTTGCACGTATGGGCAGAGCAACGCCGTTTCTCGCCTTCGACTCTAGCAATAGTTAGAAGTTTTCGGGGTGCTATATAGGTTCCAAAGTTTGCCCAAATGTGGTTGTTGATCGAATCGGTGATGAATCTCTACAGCAATAGGTCTTTTTGACTACTTACTATGCACATGATTTTCTCACGAGTTTCACCAACTCGTCAATTTGTCATCGTCCTGGGGATAGCAAAGAGACATCTTCATTTTTTTGGCTTACTTTTTACTTGTCTGTGCTTGGCCTCCCAAACAAATCAATATGTGTTAATAGTGCAACGTTGTTTGTGCCTGATGCTTTTGCTTTTTGCTGCAGTGCACACTAACGGTTATTTCTGCTTATTGGAAACTAGGTCTCTCGGGTCTCCTTTCTTTTTGCCAACTCACCCTACGCCTCATGTCTTTCCAGCATATTTTCGGCTCTCTATGTAAGATATACACAACAAACACGATTTGGATCAAAGATATATCATATCGAGTTTGTAGAATGAGATTCCTGTATCCTTGGTTTGCTTTCACAAGGTCTCCTAGACTCCTCTCTTCTCATTTTCTTTCATAGATAGATAGTATCCTAGCAAATAATCGGCAAAAGTATCAGTGCCGCGACAGCAATTTCTTTTCGACAGCCGAGCGGATTTCTGTTCCTCGTGGGATTTTTTGCTCCTTGCGGTATACAGCTATAGAACGTCTAAGCCACCGGTCTCTTGAATAGTTGACGAGGCTGAATCTTTTATATTTTTACGCTCACGCTCTCTAAAGCTATATATGATCGGCCGTTTCAGTTAAGCTTCAATAAATAATTAATGGATCACACACTATTAGAAAAAGTTTTCGTTTTTCCGACCCAACAGTTGCTGAATTGGAAATAATTCAACGTCCCCAGTAAACAATGTAATGGTATTTTTAAGTTTTGTATAACTACTTTTTAATTGCAAATATACTGTTTTAGATTGTAAATGTACTATTTCAAATAGTAAATGTACTAATTCAAACTGTAAATTTACTATTTAAAGTTGCAAATTCACTATTTTAGATTGTAAGTTTGCTATTAAATAATTGTTGCACCTATTATATAGTAATTTATTCTTTGACTCCTAAACGAAAAGCGGAAGTAGCATTATTTAGTAGGAAATCATTCAAAGTCTCCCGTAACATCATCTAATTGTACTTTAAAGTTTAATACAAGTACTTTTTAATCGAAAGTGTACTATTCACATTGTAAATTTACTATTGTAAGTTTAATATGAAATCATTTATGGGTCAAAAAACAGATTTAAGATTGTAAAATCATTAAAAAAATATATATAACAGTGTGATAGGCTCCCAAGTCAACGCTGCTAAACGAAAAGCGGAATTAGTAATGGGATATAAGGTTTGCCTGTCTATTTTAAGAGGATTTCTTCTAAAGAGCGGGGCTTCGTGGGTGTGTTGTAGGTTGTAGATCGTATTCGTATATAGATCGTTGTATATCTTGCATGCGCCCCCACACCATGCCGGGTTAATTAAATTGGTGGGTTCTTTTATTTGGACTGCGGCCAGTTTACTTAGTAGAGCCTGCAATTAGCTCAAGATGTCTTGACCTGTAGGGGGAGGGAGAGTGACCCCTTGACTACTTCTTTTTCTTTCTTTTTTTTATACTGCACCTAAATTGGACGCGGGGACTCGGTGATGACTGCAATATATCGTAACCGGATTCCCTGCCACACCCTCTAATTACGGAGAAACTGTATAGTCTCGTGACCCCTAATGGAAACACAAGGACACAAGAGGCCTAGAAATCGGGGCTTTTATGGTATATTATCGAATGCTTTCCCTCCTCGTTTTGGCGTGGCCCGTGTGTGTTTGTATGTGGGAGAAGGGTTAGGGCTAGGAAGGGGAAGGAGAGGGCGGGGGCCAACAAGTTGCCTTAATTTGGAAGTGCAAGAGAATAATTAGATTGTCTGTAAGCGTGTTAGAGAAGGGGAAACGCCCGTTTTACATGTTAATACCTCGGTCAAGTCTTCGTTTTCGCGTTAACATATGCTCCTAATTTAGTGTAAAGCGTTCGCAAAGGACTAGTTAATAAGCAAAAGTTCTGGAAATGCGGAAAAAAAATGCGTCATTCCCAAAGTGCTCTTTCAATCATTAGCAAATGGTTCGAAATGGGAGCATAGGAATACTCGTGTATGTCTACAAGGATTCGCTATGTCGTGTGTACGTTGTTAGTTACTGATGCTTTGCAATGCTGTTTCACTTTTGTTGTTTCTCACGTATACCGCTTTGTTCCGTTCACACTAATGGAACCCAATGGGCCTTTCCTTTGCTTTTTTTTTTTTTTGCTTTTTGATGTTGCGAGTAATTTGGCCTCCATAACTTGTTTCAAAGAAAAAGAGGACAAAGTAATTTTAGGGCTTTCGTCGTCTAAGGTCTCTTCAGGGCGCTTAATTTTTTCTCTTTCTCAGTATTTCCCTCTTTCTCGTGTCGTTTTGCAATAGTAATGGCAAAGCAGCTGCTGATGAGCATCTCCCATGACAAGTAATTTTTCCCAGTTTCTCACCTATTTCTTTCCATCGAGTCGCGAGTATCGTCTCTAGTTAGGTTTTCATTACTGTTATTGCCCCCTGGAAAAGCACGTACCCATTATTGCGCCTTGTTTCATCAAACGAAAAAGGAGAGTGTTCGTATAAAGCTTGTTCTTCTTCCAGTTCATCGTTTTCTTTATTTTGTTTCAAATGAAAAAGGCGAAAATACTCGAGGCACTTCTGGCAGAATCAGAAAATAGATCGAAAGTAAAACCTTTCCTAATAATCTTCATTGAGTAACTTGAATCTTAAGAGTAAAGTTATGTTCTGGAAATCCGAGATCTTCAGTTATACCAAGTAATTCTGTCTCGTGTCCCCCTTCAAAAGTCAATATGTAAACTTATATGATCAAACGACACGTAAGACTGTACCAACATGTATTGACTGACCGACCGGACTTTTTGCGCTTTTACTGAGCGTCCTTTTGTAAATTGAGCTCCCCCAAAAAGTGATTCGGAAAACGGATTTAGAGCTTCCAAATCAAAGCCCCATGGTGCTGCTCAGTCTACAATTGCTTTTGAGACTTGCTGACCCTTTTTTAGTAGATCGCAGTTTGTCGTTCGAAGGTGAGGTTAGACCCAAAAGAAAGCGTCTACATAAAAAAGCTAAGCTACTGATCCTATCTCGGGACGCCTGGGGCGCCAAGACCCGTTGCAGTTGCAGTTTGGTTATATTAGCTGGAATTTTGTGAGACAGTCGATTCACAAAATTTTGCTTAAATTAGAAGTTGGAGTATGGAAGAAGGGAAAAAAATACATAAAAGTAAAGCAGTGCTCAAATTGCTGCAAAGTTTTTATCTCATTTTGCTTGTGAGGACCCCAAGACAACAAGTTTAAACCCAGAGCGAAACTTATCCTTTTCATTTATGTATGAAAAAAGTTTTGCCCTTGATATACCCCAGCGTCGGCCTTCTTGCCTTCTTATTGGTATTTCCCCGAGACTTTATAGTAATAATCTTTCGCGCGAGGTCCAGATTGGATGGTTTTATATTTTGGCTCTGCTGGTCCGGCGTTATATAGACTTGTTTCTGGTTTCTTAGAAGATTTTCGACATCTAATTCCAAGAAAGTTGTGAAACTTCTCGTGGTTCAAAGTTGAAAGTATACTTTGGTGCGATATTGGGGGCACTTGTACACTTTCTCCCACATTCTAAACACTAACCCACGAATAGAGTATGAATGCCATTCATAGTGCAGAGGGTTTCGTGGGTGACCGTTTAGAATGCATATTGTAGAGCGTTAGGTGGCAGTTAGTGTTGAAGTGAGTTACTTTAATTGTTTTCTCTTAAAAAAGGAACTGTTATTTTAGTTTTTTCTCAGCACCCCTTGAGTGATTTGGATGCTATGAGCGATGATTAACCCATGAAACGTCTACAAAATGCATTCTAAACAGTCACCTACGAAGCCCTCTGCACGATGAATAAGCATTCCTACTGTATAACATATCGTGGGTTAGTGTTTAGAATGTGGGGGGAAAAGTGTATAGTACAAGTACCAAATTGAGGAACGGATTCTGACTGAGAATGACGTTGTGCACTTTACTTGGAGTTGGTTCCTAATTCTACATTCATTTAGCTCTTCAAATCCTCGAAAAGTTGGGTAATTTAAATTATTTTAAAATTCATTGTTCATCTCATGCCTTCTCAGGAATTTGTTGAACGCCTTTACTGCTATATAATCCTGCGCATATTCTATTCTATTTTTGGAAAACTGTGCAGGTAGAACTATTTCAACTTGAAAATACCATCGTGTCGTAAAAAACTTCTAAACCGCGAGTACATGCATATGTATGCATACATATAGATGTACGTACTCGGGGTTTGATAGGGGTGGAGGTATAAACCCATTGTTGTGCCTGGCAGGTGGCGAAGGGCGTCAAGGAGTTTTACCGTTTTACCGCAAATTGAATAGTTTTTCTTTCTTGGGATTCCCCCACGAACACTTTCATTTTGAATTGAAGGTGCATACGACGCGCTTATAGGTGAGGCTTGGTAAAAAAAAATATTAAGAAAATAGATCGTCTCTTTAGGTATTGGAAAATTTCGGTTCGACTCTGTTGGGTCGCAAGCGTTGTTATACTGCTAGATATCCGTTAACTTCAAGCTCTGTATTCCGGGGCTCGGGTACCCGACGTTGGTTGGGGACTTTTATGTGAGAAGAAACAGCACTATATGGCAGACCAATAACCCTAGCAAGATCCCTATTGTTGTGTCGTACTTACTCTCTTTTTCTCTCTCCGCGCTCTATCTTTTTCTACTCCCCCCAAACACGTGGGAGGGTGCTATGCACGCAGCACCTTTATGGGGCAAAATCCCTGGCTCTTATGTTTTATTATTATTATTTTCTCTCGGCGTCGACGGCTCTCCTCTTGTTTGGGGGTTTCTTCACGTTGACACCTTCCTTGTATCCCTGTGTTGTGTGTGTGTCTTTTATACAGGAAAGGATGAATGGCACATCAATTTTCGCCCCCCTTACCCCCCAACCTTCGTTGCACCTTTGTTGAGCTCAGGCCATTCGAACTAAAGAGACGAAAGACAGATTTTCGTCTTCTCAAGAAGATTTTTTTTTCTTTTTTCTTTTATATAGATTCGTTCATATAGTCATATATGCTTTCATATAGTCATAAGGAATAAGATCGTTTGTGTAGGGCATAAGTGCAGCTTTGCTACACACTAGATCCCTTTTGTCTTCGTCTTGTGCGTTTGTAGCTCTTTTAGTACCCGACTTGTGAACTGTGCAGAGATTTCAGTATCCGACATGGCTTACATGGCTTTAAAGTCGCCTGGGTTAGCTTGGTAATTGCTTCATTAAGCAATCCATTCATTGTCTGATTGCTTTAAACTGTCACTTTCGTGTCCATTTCGTCTTTTTTTATTATTTTTATTTTTTGGTGGAGTAACGCTAGACTTATGAAGGGAGGAAAAGGTCCTCATTGCTGTGTTAGCGCTTCGCTGAAGCTCACCAGAAATGCGCCTTTTATTGACTTGATTTGGTTCTGGGTTATTCGGTCTTTCTGTGCTTGGAATTTTGATAGCGGTCACGGAATAATAGAAAAATCCTTGTGTTAACGTTAACAAGACTCGTCTCTCTCTGTCTTCCCCTAAAAGAAAACATCACCGAATTTTTGCAATAGCAATGAAGCATGCTTGACTTGCTGACCTTTTTTATGGGCCTGGGGGGGGGGGGAAGAAAAAATGAGGAAGCGGATATCAATAAAAAAAATTTATTGGCGGACATGTCTATACGGTATATAGCTGGCAAGATGGGATTCGATTGAAGCCTTTCCAACATTCAAGAAAAACCTTGAGATGGGGAATATGTTCACTGCATAGTACTATGTGGCAGCATAGCTCTATCGGCTCAACCACGAAACTCTTAAATATTCGTGCAAAAATACTTCTGCCTTGGGGCGGAGTAAAAATGGAATGCAATGTATAGGACTTGGAATTCAAGACTCAGCTTGAGCTATACGGGTATAATGTTTAATGACCCCATCCCAAATTATCTCCTCATAAATATAGGCAGGATGTATTATTGCTTCGGAGCGATTCCTTTTCTTCTCGTAAGTTTTTTTGCCCTCTGACACATGGAAACATGGAATGCGTAAAACGGGTTAGTTTCGCCCTAACGAATATGCAACCATCGTAGGTACTAAATCTCGGCTCTTTTACAAGCTTGCAAAGTAAAGAAAAAAAAGGTAAAAAATGGGCCTTGTTCTTGTGTTTGATCAGAGATGCGAAGGAGTGTAAAGAAATGCCCTGGAGCGGTACAGTAACAGCAAACGCGTAACAGAAATTCAGAGCCTTTCTTTTGGGCTTCAAACGGTAAAGGGTCTATATATCCTTTCTACCAAACGAGAAGGGACCATTATAGGCCGTCGTTTTCAAGTTGCTTCCACCCCCATCCCCCACTTTGAAAGGTACTGTACGGTTAGAGGGAAATGCTTTCCGGTGCTGAGATATTCCTGCAGTAATAGCAGTTAGTGTAATAGCGGTTTCTTTGCTACCGAGTAACGCACGGCGGATATGTGTGTGTGCGGTACTAGGGTACAAGGCTACAAGGTACAAGGACTATAAAGGGCGAAGGATTTTTGGAATTGGTAGGTTGTACAATGGGAATTTTCTTGGAAGAAAGCAGAAAAACGAAAAAGCGTCTACGTGGAAAGGGGAAACCCCCTTATAAGCCTCATCTTTGCTTCTGTTACTTTTCTTTTGCAACGATCTTGCTCTAGCTGCTGCCTGTGAGCTCAGCTTTACGAGAGGTTTTGCTTCCATTAAAGACCCATGTATAAAGCGCTCGTTTTACGATAAGTGGCTCCGGAATAACCCTTACTTGGGCGCTAGCTGCTGTACTCCTCAAGATATGCCCCCCTTTTTTCTTTTTTTCAAACCCCAAAACAGCTTGCAAGCTCTAGCTGTTTGAGATCGCGTGAATGTTCAATCGTCGAACCCGCGGTTCAGACTCTTAAAAGAAAAGAAAAAAGGACCGTGGTTTTCGCTTATAGTTTATGCGTACTATATTTTACTGTACTCTTCTGTAATATACTATTTATAAAAATAGGGCATAGGCCCAAACCTTGTACTACGATATCACGTTTTTCGTACTACGTGATTCGTACTACTACGATAGTCCGTTAGACTAAGAATTCGGTCAGGCGAGAAATTTTCTATTTGTGGAAATATCTTTGCAATAAAGGGCAATTTAGCCACCAAACAACATCTTTGTTTGATAAAGTGAAGTGACAAATCTAGTTGGTCCTGATACGTTTCTTTCGTCATGCACAAAGCTTCCAGTTAGCTACAGGAAGAAATTTTGAAAAATGCGATCCCATGGTTTAGTGACGTTATAGAGTATACAGTATACACGGCTACCCGATAGCATTTGTTTACTGCTTTAAGCCCGGAATTAGGCGGTAACCATGGTAACAAGCGTCTGTAGTAGCGCTAAGCCACGCCATGACGCGTCTGTGACGTCATGACCAAAAGTTTGCGGGCCCATAACTCGTGAACGGCTAATCCCAGAAAATCGAAAAAAAAATCTTCTTAGAGTAATTCTTAGAGCAATGCAAACTGCAAGTAGCCCATCAATATCCCACCATGTTGATTTTGGTACCTCATAGTCCTTTGAAAGAATGTAGAAGGCACCTTGGGGTTTCAGAAAGGGTCGGTACTTTTTGGAAAAGTCTAATTGATGGAAACAGTGGTGATAGGAGTTCTGGCAAAGGAACTGCCAACTTCCCAACCGAGAAGTGACGAAGTGTTGCTTTTTGTTTTTTGTCTGGTTCCGTTCGCGTTTGTTAAGTCTTATTTTTAGTGGATGGCGCGGACTACTCTGATGACACTGCCATTGCTATATATTTTTTTTTCTTTTGTCTGTTCTTAACGGACATAATTCTGGTTCCAACATGTAGGAAGGACGTTGATGGGACCATGGGATTGCTCGCTTCTGGTCTCTGGAGGCCCAGTCTTCTTCCAAGGCCTCAGAAATAAGAAGTAAAAAGTGTAAGATATGTTAAAAAACACCACCAAAAAAGGAAGAAAAAAACGTAATAGGGACGAGACCGTGTACATGGTCACAGTTATAAAGATAAGCGACGAGAACTTGAAGAAATGGGCGTGGCCTGACACCAAGTAATTCTCCACTGGAGCCGCTCAGCAATTTTTCTTCTGCGGCAGAGGCAAGCTCACAAAAGAAATTTTCCTGTGATCTCTACACAGTCTTTCTTGTCAGGCGTTTCAATCTAGATCGGTTTTGATGGACAATCGGTAACAACGAAAAATGCTGGGAGAGGCCAAGTTAAATGGATTCGTCTTTTGAATTTATAGGGTCCAATTTTTACACTTCAGGGTGTTATAGGCAATGAATGTTTTCCAAGTTGTCTTCCTACAAACTTTTCTGGCCTTCATCCCAGCACCAGCACGTGAGTTCCTTGTGAATTGGCGCGTCTTTCCGACTCGTTGACTTTCCTGAGCATCCCGGATAAGGAAACTACATCTTCCAAAAACAGCTCCTTTTTGTCCTGTCAAGCATTAGGAGCCCCACTCCCCCACTCCAAAGTAATAAAAGCAGAAAATAAATAAGGTCAAAAAACATTAAAGAATAACAAAGCTGGTCTTTAATTTGTGCTGATGGATTAGCACTCGGAAGGATTTTTTTTTTTTTTTTTTTTTTTTTTTTTTNATTTTTTTTTTTTTTTTTTTTTTTTTTTTACAGAGGGAGGGTCTCTTTCTTTTGGATGTCTGACCCATTTAGCGCTTGGGCTTCTGTGCATTTTGTGCATCGTGCAAGCTTCGATAGACACATGCACTATAGCCAGATAGTTTTTGTAATCAGTAAAACAACGCCTAAAAAAATCAATAAAGAAGTGTGCGTAGTTGAAGGAGGTCGAACAAAAACATTGCGAACGCAAAAGCGGAGGGAAAGAGGAGCTTTTTTAGACATAGGACTAAGCATTCATCATGGTACACAAGCCGTTGCTGTTGCTTTAACGGACTTGCTTTTCTCTTAATTATTATTTTTATGTTATCATGGTTTGGATTTTTTTTTGGGTACAAAACTTGTGCATAAGGCCGCCTTTATGCTTTTCTGACCCTAAACAGGAGATTTGTAGAGACGGCGTAGACTTTTGTGTTCGGTTGCTTAATGCTGTAGTCAACGAATTTGGCATGTGTGATTGGGCTTTGCTGGGCAAGCCATGTACGCGACACCAAGCTATCAACCACAGTAGTCAGCGGAAGAGACGAAAATAAAAAAAAAAAAAAAAAAAAAGTAAAAAAAGGCTATTATTTGTTTCTTGCTTGGTAACCCCCCGAAAAGCTGACAGATCCAAGGCGACCGAAACTTTTGGTTCTTAATGGATGTTGCTTTAAAAGCTGTGCGCAGCTCTGGGGGGCTGAATGAAAAAAAAAATCGTGGAAGGGAAGTGAAGAACTTTGACTGGGTTTTCCGCCATTTCTTCCACATGAAAATAACGTAGCTTGCCTTGTCTTTTGTCCTCGTCCAGCAGCACGAATTAATTTCTGACGCCTGATCATGACAGGGCGGCGACGTTTTTCATTTCCCTTTTCTCTCGCGCGCCCCCGTATATAACACTTTCCTTTTTGTGTATGTTTGGTCTCGGTTTTTGCTGGAAACTAGTAAAACAAAACGCTGGGGGAAAACAAGCGAAATCTGGGAACTTTTAGCTGTGGCTTAGATGCCCAGGAGGACTGTTTCTTCGCTGGCGGTATATAATATCGATATCTGTTACTTTTTAAAAAAAAAAAAAAAAAAAATAACTTTTTTCTTCCACGTCTCTGGACTTGTAGCGTGTTTTATAAGAGAAAGAAAAGAGAGAGAAAGAGAAAAGAAGCGTGTTACGTCCATTCATTGTTGCCGCTTCATTCAACTCATATTAGAATGCCTTAAGAGCAGCGAAAGAAGTAAATAGGCCCACAGACACTTGATTTGGTTTTGAGACTTTAGGAACACTGGCAGCTGCCACTTGCTGGCGTCAAAGAAATTGAAATCTTGTCAGTCCCTTTTCATTTTTTTGTAATATTTATGTTATTAAATAGAAGCTTTTTGGTTCCTCACCAAGTTTATGTCTCATCAAAACCCAGATGGGTTAAGTGGAAGGATACAGAGCTCTTAAAGGAGTAGTAATAGGCATCAACGAAAGAAACAGCTTATTTACAAAACAAAGCAAAAAAATTAGTTTCTAGTGATCTTTTTAGTTTTGCCACGCGCGAAGTTGCGTTGGGACCAATTATGTATAGACATTAAGTTAATTTATTTTTTAATAGAAGTTTCATGCAAATTGAGAACGTGGTTTTAAAAGCAATCCTGCAAACGGTTTAATGCGCAGAAACAATGCGCGTTCGTATACCCCTTACGCCTCCTGCCGGTTGCTTGGGTGTACCCAGCAGCTAAGCTATAATAAAAGCTGAGCCTTACAGAAAGAAATTTCAAAGATGAAATTCTTCTAGCGTTCCAGACGGTATAGTTACCATTGAGCTGTGTTTACTGTTTCGAGTAGGGGAGTAATGTAAGCAGTAACCGTGGTAACAAGCGTCCGTAACGGAACCAAGCCACGCCATAGCACGTCTCTGACGTCATGGGCCGAAGTTTAGATGCCAATAACTCGTGACTGCCTCTTCATAGAAAATTGAAAAAAAGCTAAATTTTGTTAGAATAATGTAGATTACCAGAAACCATGAAAGCCTCAACATGTGTATCCCTTAGTGTTAAGATAATTTTCGAATTGCCTGCTCCTGATTGTTTTCAAGGACTGTTAAGATGGATGTGGGAAGCGAAATCTTGAGAAGTTCACAAGTGGTTATTTTACATGCAAGAGCAGCTCTTCTCTTTTACTATTAACCTCGGAATGGTTTACTTGAAGAACGCAAAGTGTACTTTCATTACCTCTTTTGGTCAGCCCCGCTTTGTGTGCAACTCTTTTACTATGGACTTGGACTCTCTGAAAGAGAACTTGGGGGAATATTCACTATTCACTAAGGAAAAAGCCGATTGATGTGAAAAAAAGAGTATGAACGACTTTCAATTGTCGTGCTCGTCGTAGTCTCCCTTTTTTACATAAATAAAAAGTAAGAAAGAGTCTGTTTTTCTTTTTCTCCTGTGGAGAGACATCCCAATTTGGAATTTGCTTAGCCTTTCTGTTTAAATTGCCTTTTTTTGTCCGGTTACCTAAACCTCCAACAGAACGATGAGCGACGCCCGTTGAGAGCACTTCCCGCATTTTAGAAAAGAAAAAGAATAAAAGAGTCTAAGTTTTTTTGCGGAGAGAAAAAAAAAAGGTTGTAAAGGAAAAGGAAGAACTGGCGAAAAGAATATACCTCCGGTGAAGGAGAAGGAAATGCAAATTGTGAGATTGTGACAGAACCTTTTCCTTCCGTAGATAATCAAATGTATCAAGAGACCTCGCTGAGTGATCCTCGTGAATTTTCGAATGAGCTCTACCTTTCCGGTACTGCTTCGCTTTATGCTCATTTTCTACCATTTTCTAATACGTACTTACACAATACAAGCGTATAGTAGAACTTTCCTTGAAATATGATGGGTGCTTCGTTTTGAACAATATCTTGAGCCTTGGAACAGTGCATTTTCTAAGAAACTTCGTAGAAGTAAACGTAAAGCTATTGGAACAAGGCAGAATAGCCGAAATGAAGTTTTCTTCAGTTTTAACCTGAACGGGTGCAATTAACTCAAGGAGCATAGGCGTCGGGCTCGGGGTAGGAAATTGTACATCGCGGTAGCCTGGGCAAATTTAGTTATTGCAAAATTTTAGCACGGTGCAGCAAAAGATACAAATGATAACCATTTTCCACTGTCATGGAACGAAAGACTAACAAGAAAAGGCAATTTGGCCTTGGCTCGTTTGCCAACTTATATGATTGAACAGAGGTTCATTTCCAGTAATGAGCACATGTAATAGGAGCAATCCGGAATACTGACATGAGATACAACCCGTTATTTAGGTAGAAATCCAAACTTTTTATACTATTAACGAGTACAAAAGGGCAAATAGTCACCCAAAGTCACTTGTTGAGTTTTAGGATTCTATATTAAGCTAAGAAACCGGAGCTATATTACAAGTTTTATGCGAGTAATCAGTCAAGAGTGATTAGCACATAAACTCTTGGTTATGACGTCACAGATAGCTTCGGGCTACGGTTACCATGGTTGCTATTTACTTGTTACCATGGTTACCACGGTTACTGTTTACTGAAAGGTGAAAATGTTTCGGAATGTTGTTATTCTTTCTTGGCACACAGATGCCATAATATTTAACTGTTACATTATTATTATTTAATGGTTTAATTGTAGATATTACTTGGGGAAAGGGATACTGACATGCCTGTGACGTGACTAAGCAAGCGGGTGCTGTTTTCATAATTTATCTCTTTAGTCGCTTAAGAAATTACCACTTACCACTTCGCGTAAGCTGGTATGAGTGTAATGGAAATTAGTATAAGTATAACTAGAAATGAGATTTTTTGCTATATTTTTTAAGACGAATTGATTTTTTGGTGTCTATTGCCTTTGTAGCTTTAGGTAAGCATCTATAGGAATCCCTTTTATAGGCATGAATCCCAATTCATTAATCAGTATTAAAGCTTCCACTGTGAGTAACACAAAAAAGTTCTGGTGGAATTGATGAAATTGAAAAAGAAATTCTTTGAAATTGTGCACAAGACAAGAAAAGATTCTTCGTGTCATTCCCAGTCTTCGTTTCCTCATCTTGTCTCTGGGGTTATGGATAGGCATTTTTTCATAAGCTTCTCTTTGACCCGAACCCCCTAAAAGCTAAAGCTTTCCAACATCGCAATCTTTAAGAAAAAAGGAGAAAAAAGCACAAAAGGAGGGGAAAAGGTCTCCCTCCATGATTTTTACTTCTTTTTTCTACTTTTTTGGTTTGTTTTTCTGTTTCTTTCACAATCGGCGACTAGCTATTGTCATGATAATGGTCCTTCCCTTTAGGAAATCTTAGAAACTATGCTGGATGCTGGACTTTGAGACAGCAGTGACTTCTTCGTTTAGTTTTTTTAGCTTTCGCTTCATTTTCGTTTCCATTTGAACTTAAAAGGCGGTGAGATATTGCAGAAATCGGAAGAGAGAATGAAACAAGTAGTCTAAGTAAAGGAAACAAGACTATTATAAGTTTGTTGAAAAGTCATTGAAGCCTTAAAAAAGCTTGTGTGCGTCTTAAAACCACTCAGTTGCAATTGAATTCGAGACCAAGTGACTCGTAAAATCTTGGAGTTAAGTCAAACTGCAGCAAAGTGGGCAAAACTTTACATACACAACAGTAAAGTTATGTGGCGTAGTTAAAACCCTTTTAAAAAAGAAGCCAAAATAAGGCTTCTTGAAAATGAGTTGCTGGCGAGGAAATGGCTATTTTAAAACTCATTTCCGAATACACTATGTGGAATAGGCATAGATAGGGACCTTTTTTCCTTTTTTTAAACATCCGCCGACATTTCTTAGCATCACGCTTGTATACAGACGGGGGTCACATGAGTTATAATGTCTGTTAAAGTCAAATTCTTTCAGCCACCCCTACTAGGAAGGATCATGCTACAGCTATGTATGTTTCCTCTTTCTATGCCTTCCATTTAGTAATCAAGCTAGAGGTGCGTAGAAAATGGATTGGAAACGGGGGTTCAAGTACCAGCCGTAAAAGTTAAATCGTAAATGTCTGTCTTGTATCGTTTGACTCTGACGGTAAAAATATCATAAAATGAAAAGCAAAACCGAAAATAAGGGAAACCTAAGCAGGGGTAAGCTAAGAAACCCCTGAAAAGTCTGAAATGTTCCCGGAGTCTTTATGGAACTGTTAAGAGCTACAAAGTTGTGAGGAATTGAAAAAGAGGAGAGAGGACAGAGGAGTGAAAACAAGCAGCAAAGAAAAAGAAAAAAGAATTACCGCATAAATTAAAATGCCAACGTCGTAAAGATGTCGCATACAAAACCTTCCCAGGCTATTACCTTGCCTTAATAAGCACTTGCATAGGGTCCCACATGCCCCTTTGAGTATTCTCTACACGTCCACTTTTTTTTTTTTTTTTTTTTTTTTTTTTTTTTACCCGCACAAGTTCTCAAGTCTCTCATGTTCCTCTTATGGTGTAAAGGTGGAAATAAAAGCAAAAGATAAAAAAAGGAAGAAAGACAGCAGGTGTTTACCAATTTGATGAAAACTTGATAAAAAGATCGCGTACCAAAATAACCTAACCCTCAAGTTCTAAGTCAAAGGATTTTTTTATGACTGCTTTATCTATCGCACGATCACAAACATTTTAAATTATTATTTAGTGGGCTGAGGGTTTTTCTTAATCTTAGGATTGATCTAACTGGTGGAGTGGGGAGCTATGTGTGTATTTTTTTATTAATATTGTTTAAAAAATAATTTTTTTTTTTTTTTTCATTACAGCCTCGTTTTATGGCAACACCTACATATCGCTGGGACTACAAGAGGCACGATCTCAAACTGAACTCAATTTCCGTTTCAAAACATCCCGCTCCGATGCCCTTCTAATTCTAGCAGCAGGGAAAACGGATTACTGCTTAGTCGTTCTTCAAGCCGGCGCTCTTAAAGTAATTACTTTACTCGATAAGAAAATCCAGAATTTCTCCACTCCGAGTTGAATGGACTGGACGCGTTTATTTCTACGAGGGAGATAAATTTCGGGTTATATCAAGTAAAAAAAAAATCTTTTAGCTCAAGATAAAGAGAACGAGAGAGAAAATAGAATGATGCCCCAAAAGTGAAGGAAATAAACTTGTACAGTGGGTTTGATTCAATCAGTATCTACAGTTGTGCGGAGGGAAACGCATGAAGAAAACCTTTTCCCTTTTACGTTTCTTGTTGGTTGTTTTTGTTGTACTCGCCAGGTCCTTCCTTAATGGCATATTAAGTAGCAGTGAGACAGGGGAAGAAAAACCCCTTCTCTGCGTGCTATGACGGGCGAAAGCACGCCAAACGCAAGCCAGAAGTTTCCATTCACTCGTTTTTATATCTGCCAGTGAGTATACTGGGAGTAGTTCTAAAAACTCGTGGCCTTTGTGTCGCGTCTTTGTGTCCGCAGGTGAGAATTAATTTGGGAGCAGGAGAAGCTGAAGTGTCCTCACCCCGTGGGCTGAAATTAGACGATTTATTATGGCACGACGTCCGGATTACTCGTCGCGATGCAAATTTCACCTTACTCGTCGACGGCTTATACACGACTGAGTAAGTTCCCTCCTTTTTATACTAAAGAACAAAACTAGACGTAAATGAGAATCCTAAAAGAATAAAACCGACAGAAAAACAAAGAAAACGACCCCCAAAAGGAGGAGGCAATTGCACCAGTAATGCTAAAAAGAAGAGCCAGTTTAAGAGGGGAGAATAAAAAGGTTTTTGTAACTAGTTTCAGTTAAAAAGCAGTAAAGTTTGGGACGGAGCTCAGTAAAATTGGTCATTGGAATTTAAATTTGATAGTACGAGGAGCAAGAAAAGAGAATTTGGAAATGGTTTCTCATGTATACGAGTATGTGTTCTCTATAAAAGGGTTCGACTGCGTGGCCACTTTTATGAGCTCAACATCCATTACGGCCTTTTCCTGGGAGGACTGGGGGATTTCCGGGAGCTTTTCTTGGGCTTGCTTCAAAACTTCCGTGGCTGTTTGGAGGATGTCCATTACAATGGAGTGGACGTGTTCCAACGTTCACGAGAGAGGGGATCGCACGCTGATGTTTACGCCGTTACCTGGGATTGTAACGCCCCTGAATTTGACGCGACTTCCGAGCAAGAAATTAGTTTTCTGGAACCCGATTCCTACGTGGCGTTACCGGGGTTGCCGGCCGGCAAATCGAACTTGTTTTTGCGACTCGGCCTTAAGACGCAGACCAAAGAGGGGCTCGTCTTGTACCAAACGGGTCCCAACACTAAATCCGATATGACAGCCATGGAATTAGCCGAGGGACACTTGCGAGTGACGCTGGATACGGGTGCGGGGAAAGGGCAAGTGGTGAGCGACGTCAAGGTCAATGACGGCGCCTGGCACGACATTAGCGTGCAGCTGAGCACCACGGGCTTGGAAATTGTGGTCGACGGACATTCAAATTACGGCCGCGGACCCACCCTCGGCCGCCCCATGGAGTGGCAAGGGAGCTTCTACGTCGGCGGCTTGGAATTGAGTCGTCAAGCACGCGCGCTCAGTCAAGGTGTGCGAGCCACCAATGCCAGTGTGAAAGGGTGCCTCCGGCACTTGGAAATCGATCATCGACGAATGGGACTCAAAGAAGCCCGCGTCACGCGACACATCGCCCCCGATTGCCTCTGGGAGTACCCTTGCGTCAAGGCGCCCTGCATCGAGGCCGCCGTGTGCCACCAAGAAGGTTCCAATTCCTTCCGCTGCGAATGCGACCAATTGCTCTGTATGAAACCTGAGTACGCCAGCACCCAATACGGGGTCTATACCAAGAGCAACAATGTGACGGCCGCTACATCAGCCGGGAATTCGGACAGCGGAGCGGAACTGCAAGTATTAGCCCTCGCTCCTTTGCAAGTCAACGAAGGCAGCAGCGCCATCGTGACAGCCAAGCAATTGGACGTGGTCTTTAACTACGCCAAGTTCGGGATCCGCGAATCCGGAATCTTGTTCCACGTGGTCCATCCACCCCAGTATGGCAAATTGACTTCCACGTTATGGCGCCGCGCCGACGAAGCTACTTTCACGTTACTCGACGTCCATGCGGATCGATTGCGTTTCGCCCACGACGGCTCCGAAACGACCGCTGATTCAATCGTCCTGGAATTGGAATTGGTACCGCAAAGTGGACTCTACCTCCTGCCCGCGTATCTGCAAGCGCGGCAACGCTTCGTGTTGCACGTGGCCATCACGCCTGTCAACGACCCGCCGGATTTGATCATTCCGCCCGGACGAGTCCTCCGATTAGCGCGGAACACTAAAAAAGCCCTCACGGCGGATTTACTCTCTGCCACGGACTCCGATACGTCCCCCGCGGATATCATGTACCTCGTCATCAATACAGGTAAACCGGGGGACGGGCCGGAGAATGACGGACACGTAGAGCACGTTCAGAAACCCGGGACCCCAATTACCTCCTTTTCCCAGCAAGATATCAACAAAGGCTTGGTCGCCTACGTGCACCGGGGCGGCTTAAGCACCAAGATCGCGTTTAAAGTCTCGGATGGGGTCGAAACGGGTCCGACGGTGATTTTGCGCGTGGCGGCTTTCGAACTGCAAATTTGGATCTTGAACAACACCGGCCTCAACGTTCCGTTAAACAGCTCGGCCGCCTTGACCAACTCCAACTTGACGCTAGCCACCAACGCGCCCGATCAGAACTTGGAGCTCAAGATCGAAATCATCAAGCCCCCGCAATTTGGCGCCATTCAGCGTTTGAAGAGCAACATGGGAGCACGCTGGCAGAGTATTAACCATTTTACGGCCACCCAACTGGAACGCGAAAAACTGCGCTACGTACATTTGTCAAGTACACAGCCGCCCATGGATGAGTTTCGCTTTGTGGTGTCTGTCGTAGATGGCGCGCCAGATCTCAAGACTTCGCCGTACGAATTCCGCATCCAGTTCTTAACGACCACCATCAAAGAAGTCAAGAACGATATACTGCAAATAAAAGCGTCCAACGAGGCGTCTGTCACGGACCGACACTTGAGATATCAGACCGAACCCGTCGCGAGCACGGACGACGCCATTCTTTACACCATTGTCGAACCGCCCAAGTACGGCCAGTTGTTGCTCGTCATGCCTTCTGCTTCTTCGGCCAGTCGCCAGAAGCTGAGCAAAGGCTCCCATTTCAACCAAACGGCCTTAGCGAACAACGCCGTGGCCTACAGGTTATGGAAACGGACCTTGTCGGCCCTGCACGACCATTTCCGCTTCCAGGTGACCACTAACGGTGTCGTTTCGCCTGTCCAGCGCTTCCGGATCCAGTACACGCCCCCTCCTTCCAACATCCAAGTGATTCTGGAAACACTGGAAGTCAGTGAAGGCGACAGTGCCATGATCTTGCCCACTCATTTACATATCAGCCCGCCAGGGATCACCAATGTGATTTATAACATCACCCATCCGCCGCAACACGGCGCAGTACATGTGTATGACCTTAATCGACGACAGGTTGTGCGACGCAACGCGACTTACTTCACCTCCCAAGAAATTGCGGATCACCAAGTGGATTACCAGCACGACGACTCGGAGGCTGCGCGGGACACCGTTCATTTTACTGTCACCTCCGATGAAAATGACATCACGGAGCAGGATTTTCTGTATGTCGGCACGTTACACGTCCAGATCTTTCTCAAAAATGACAACCCTCCCGTTCGACTTGTGGATCGAGCCTTCTACGTGGTCACGAACGGCGAGCGCCTCCTAACTGGCAGTGATATCAAGTAATTTGTAAACGAACAACATTTTTTTTTTTTAATAAGAAAACTTTCGGGATTCCCCCGTTGTCTCTTATTTTCCTTTAAGGTATGGCGACGCTGATAGCAATACACGCGCTACTGACATCGTCTACACTCGACGAGGAATTCCCAACGGAGCGCTGTTTCATGTGGATAAACCCGAGACTCAAGTAAAGTAACTTTTTTTTTCATTTTCCCTACCTACTTGACGCTGTTATTTCTGGGAGCCTTTTGGACTGACAATACTTTGTTTAGTTATTTTTGTTTTCTATTGAAATGTCCAAAAAAGAGAGAAGTGTTAAGGGAAGTAAATAATATAACAGCAACGGGGGCGGGGCTTAATGAATAGAAAACACTAGTGTCATCTATTAGCCGAAAAAATCTCCAAAGTTGGTAGACGTGTGTTGGTGAGCACGAAACTCAATATTTGCTGAGTCAACATGCTTAGACTTAAATAAGCTGTCCAATGTGTTTTATATGTATTTACAAAACGTGTATTTTCATTATTTATGTGCAATTTTCAAATATTGCTGTATGGGAATTAGGTGTTTACGTTTACTCAACACGATTTGGACGATAAGAAAATCTTGTTTCGCCACCAAGGGGCTTTGACGGGCCGGATGTCAATTTGGGTATCCGATGGACAGTTTTACACCACTGGTTCATTAGAAGTGCGGGCTTCGGAGCCTTTCGTGGAAGTAGTCAATAATACGGGGCTGGTGGTGAAAAGGGGCGATCTGGTCATAATTTCCAACGGCAATTTGAGCGTCGAAGCCAATTGGGATGCGGGCGATGCCGACATACGATATGATGTTGTGGAAGGACCTGCTTATGGCCTGTTGGAAGCGAGCGGCCAACGGCTGGAATCTTTCAATCAAGACGACCTCCGCTCCGGTAAGGTAGTCTATAAAAACGACAACAGCGTGAACGTGAAAGATCGCTTGCTGCTCCGAGTGACGGCGGGACAAGCCCACACTTCTATTACCTTCACTATCAAGATTTACCCTGACAGTTATTGGGAACCCTTGCGAATTGTTCACAACCGCAGTCTACATGTCGAAGAAAGTACCAGCGTCACCATCGATCAGTCTGCCCTCAAAATTATGCATCCGCATATCCCTCCCAGCGATATTACGTACATAGTCCACCAGCCACCCCAATACGGCTATCTAGAAGTGGACACTGACGAAGATTATGATGACGATGTAGCAGTGACATCTTCACAAGGCGGCGGGGACGTTGAACCGGCTCACAAATTACCGCCCGAAGTCAGCGTCTTTGACCAGGCCCTTATCAACGATCGTAAATTGCATTATATCCAATCTGGGCCGAACCAAACTACCGATTACTTCGTGATGGATGTGACCAATGGCATCTATACCTTATACAATCTTACCTTTCATTTCGTTGTCATCCCCAAAGCCATTTACTTAGAGACGAAACTGTTGGACGTCACCGAAGGTGCTAATGTAACACTCAAGTCAGTGGATATCGCTATAAACACTCCCTATTACGTTGATAAAGCCGAAGAGTACCTGATAACGCGTAGCCCGAAGGCTGGAAGTCTCAAATTGATGAAAAGCAATCAACCTGTCTCTCGCTTTGGACCTCGAGACTTGGCCAATGGACTGGTCGGGGTAAAGTTTTTTTTTTTTTTCCTGACTTTTAATGAGTAATGTTCTGAATACTAACAGTAGTTGTCTGTCTACAGTACTTCCATGATGGCAGTGAAGGACAGACGGATAATTTCGAAGTTATAGCCACATTCGGAGAGAAACAGAGCGTTCCTGCCACAGTGAACATCCGGGTACGTCCGGTAGACGACGAGCAGCCCATTTTGGTTAATAACACCGGACTTTTAGTCTGGGAAGGATCAGTAACGAAGCTGACGTCATCGCAGTTGGGTAAGTTCAATCGTTTCCAATCAAGCGTTGATCTTATTTGATCTTTTTTCCCCCATTTTCGTTTTAAAAAAAAATAAAAAATATATAGCTGCCGTGGATTTGGACTCCCCCACCAGTTATATTACGTTCTCCGTCACCCCAGAAGATTGCGGACATACCGTTTCCATTTTGGACCCGAAAAGTTCTTTACTCAACTTCACCCAAGCTCAAATTAATCAAGAACAAGTTGCATTTTCTCACTCAGGTAAATGAGTCTTGATAATTAGGCTTGTGCCACCTTTTTTCTTCCAAATAAGTAAATTAGTAATTTTTGTCTTTTAATTAAGTAGTCAGTCAAACTTTTCTTTTTACTTTTGTAACATGTGTATATAGCTTGTGATTATGTAAATGAAACTCCTTTTATTTAACTCTTCGTTGCCTGTTTTCTAGGTTCCAAGAATTGTTCTTTACGCTTAATGCTGAGTGATGGTTTTAATACGCCGTCGTTTCACTCGTTTCACATATGGGCCCGTCCATTGCAATTAGTCATGAAGAAAAACAGCAAACTCCACGTGTTCCCCATGATGCAGCAATCCATTACTTCTACCCATCTTCTGACCGTCAGTAATGACGATCAGGCGCATAATCCGCGTTATACGATCCTGAAAGCACCCAAATTAGGTCGGCTCTTGTTAGAACAAACGGATGGGTCAACTCGGTCGGTGACCAACTTCACTCAGCGCGATTTGAACCAAAGTTTATTGATCTACGAGCATACGGAGCCATTTATGGACCTTACGGTCAGCGATTCCTTCACTTTTACTGTCAGTTTGGACAAAGCTAAGACCATTGAGCAACAGGAATTTGTCATCGAGGTTTCGGTCACTACTATGGCCGCCGGCGGTTTGGATCGATACTTGGGACTCAAACCTCTGCACGTGGAGGAAGGCGCCCAAACGAGGTTGACGTTGAACCATTTCAACACGTCCGGCATCATCCATTTCATCAGCAGTCATCGAGGTTCCGCTGAACCCCCCAAAGTCAAACTCCTTTGCTCCAGATTGCCAGCTCATGGCTTCCTGTCCGTAGCTGGCACCCGCTTGGATGCCACCCAAACTGATATACCGCTTTTGTTACTGCAGTCGGGACAAGTAGCCTATCATCACGATCATTCAGACTCCACCGTCGACGAAATCGGGCTCAGCGTTTACTTGCAACGCGAAGACCCTACTGCCACCAGCAAACCCGACGTGCTTTTGTACAATGGAACGCTGCGCGTCAACATCCTTCCCATTAATGATGAACCTTTCATCCTCATCACCAAGAGTCCCAACATGCAAGTGGTTCAGCGACAGTTTAGGCTGATCACACCAGAATTTCTGCTCACCGAAGACCCGGACACGTTGCCTCGCGATATCCAGTATGACATTATCGACGGACCGTCCACCGGAGGGAAAATAGCTTTCTCAGAAAACTTGGCCCAGAGCATCAGTCATTTCACGCAGGACGATATTAACAAGCAGCGCTTGTTTTTTTTGCACGATGGCACACTGCAAAACATATCGTTTTATTTTAGAGTCTGGGACGGGAAATTTAATCCAGTTTCGAGCGTTTTTAACGTGCATATAGTTCCCCTGACACTAAATATGACGAATAACACGCTGATCCCGATCCTGCAAGGAGGAACGGTGACGATGATCAAGAATGCGAGCATGGGTGCTGACACTAACGGTCAACGCAAGCACATTTTCTACAACATTACCCAGGAACCCCAACACGGACGCATCTACGTCAAAGACACTTTAGTTTCCACTTTTGGACAATCCAATATCGACAAAGAAGAAGTTCTCTACGTCCAATTCAACATGAGCGCGTCCAGCGATTCGTTCCAAGTTACAGTCTTCAATTTGGAGCTGTCGATCCCGAACCAAGAGTTCAACATATGTGTGAAGCCCTTGGTTCGGCAATACAAGCCTCGCATTTACGCTGGTGATAAACTCCCGATCAATCTTGCCATCTTGGATGCATCGCCTTTGGCCGAACTCACGAGCGGGAATCCTTCCTACATTGTCACTCGCAAACCGCGTTACGGCCGTTTACGCAAGATCATTCCCACCAGTGCCAACCGTAATAAGCGCCAAGCCAAAGAAAAAGACGTCACCCGTTTCACCCACGAAGACGTCCAAAGTGGCTTCATACACTACATTAGCAAGCGCATGGAGCTTAATGAAACTTTGGAGGAAAACTTTGAATTTGAGCTGTCAGCGGACAAGGTTCAGCCCGCGAAGGGACTAGTAGAAATTAGCATCGTGCCACCGGGCGGAATTCTGCAAAACACGGCCCAAGTTACCACAATAGGAACAGTTATTGCTCACGGAGCTACCGGAACTAACACCGGGAGTCGTCGTAAAACCAGCGCGGGCTCGGATGGTGGTGTGGATGTTGCCATGGGCGAGGCTTCGCACCCGAATCCAGGCTCGCCATCGTCCACCACGACGAATCATGGGAGTAGCAACAGCAATAACTATAACAGCTTGAGCAGCGATCTTATTATGATTGTGGGCATTGTAGCTGGTGTTTTATTGCTCGCCATAATCATCATCGTGACGGTCAAGTGCCGAGTTCAACATCGCCCCCTCGACAAAAATTCTCCGGGCCGGGGCCGTGGGGCCGGTGAGGAAGACGACAAGCCTTCCAATGGTCATTTGGCAGCCTTGGCCGAGCTGGACATGATTCATTCATTTGGAACCATGGAGAAGAAACGACGACGGAGTTTGAGTCAAGCCCAAGAATCAGAGTTGATGGGCAGCGATTTGGAAGTGCCTTTGCCAGGACGACATCCGCCCACGTCGCCTCGGCCACCGCGGGCTAACGCTAACATGAATCTCAGAACGGGTTATAACACAACCAGCAGTCAGGGTAGCTCCACTGTCAGCTTTTTGAGAAGCTCATGGCACGAGCAAAGGGATACACCACCTTCCGTGCCTCAGTGTAAAGTCATTCCTCTGGCAGAAACGGAATTTGTCAGAGAATCGCCCGATGTGGCGGCCGGACCCAGTCGATATCCCTATGGGCCGCCGGATGATACCAGTATGGATGAATGGGGCGTGCCAGTGGATCCTGACTCGCGCTATGCTCCGAGGACTACCAATCCCATGTTGAGAAAAAACCAATACTGGGTCTAATTTTTTTGTGGACCTTAGTTTCTAAAAAAAAGATTGCACTTTGCACCTTTGCTGACAGTGCTTTATTTATTCAAAACGCCAAATGAAAGTGACTTTTTGTAAGATGATAGACACAACGATTTAAAGCTTTCTGGCTTCATTGTAAAAGGGTCAAATTTTTGCCAGGAAAATTTGGAGAAAAAAGCACCAAAAATTAGTACTTGTAAGATTTGAATATAAGTGATTTTTGGTAAATCAACTACTTTTGTCATACGTTGTCTTTTTATCGCAGATCAACAGCCCTTTATTTCATTAGATTCGTATCATTGAACTTAATTTTATCGCGTTAATTTTATTGAATGTGGAAAACGAGACTATCAAAAGTCAACCTTTTTATCGATAGGATTCTTTAAACAGTTCAAACAGCCCGCCTTTTTTGATTCGCGCTTTTGGTGAACTGTCGCTATTCGCCTTTCCAAACTTTAGAACGCTTGTTAATGGCGGTTTACTGGCTTGTCAATGCGTGTTGATTCCAGTTTTTAGTTGTGACAACAGCTTAATCTCCCATTCTCCTGAATAGTTGCATATTAGAAGGTAAGAAATTTAGTATTTTATCACTTAAGTTGATTATAGCATGTGGCTTGACATTATTTCGTTAGCTCAGCTCAGGGTCCAGCAGAACCTTGCTTGACCTTGCAGCAAACCCTGAAAACAAAGTAAACTTTGTTTAGTTTGTATCGAAAAACCGGTGTATTTGCATAGGAAATATAATGTTCTTTAGGCACTACGTCATCAACGCATAGTTATCAACAAGGTTGGCTTTATAGTGTCGTGTACTGAGGCCATCGTTGTATGATTCGTCACTGTGCTGCTGGTTTGTTTGTTAATTTCGACCGAGTTCAGATTTGACATATGCTTCGTGCTAGTCTCTTGCAAGTCAGAGCTGTTCATATAAAGACTGTTACTGTAAGCAAGGGGCTCTCACAGGGGCAAAAACCTCATCGTACTTCATGTTTTCACTTCTACTTTGATCTGTCAGCAAGCCCAGTTTGTCCATGCAATTGTTCAATTTAGGCTAAAAAGGATAGTTGAACATTGCCTCATTGGCAAACTCATGGCTTGTTATGGAAGTTGCTGTCAACGTTCACAGCACTACTTGTAACAAGCAATGTTTTCTCTATTTTTGAACTAATACTTTTTCATTTCATTCCAAGCTAAAAGCCATGCACAGCCCTAGTCATGAAGGTGCCCCACCCTCGTGCCCCTTTGCATCAGCAACAAATGGAAACAGTGATGGGCCCGTGGATTACATAAACGAAAATGAATTTGACGAAGCCAGTCTCTTGGCGCGAAAGTTTCATATTCTGGATGAAATTGGTGCCTCGAATACAGTTGAAGATGATAAAAGCCATGATGAAGGCGACTTGTCGGACGAAACAGATTCAGACACTGATTCTGATGTTCCGCAAGATGAAATTGACGCTATGTTAGATGAAGGTGACTTTCTTTTACATCAAGTTTAATCTGAGCAACAAGGTTCCTTTCCCTAGGCTTGGCTGAGGATCTTCGGGCCCGCAAGAGACGCAGAAAAGACTCTGGCGTAGAAGATAATTCAGAAGAACCAACCCCATATGAAGAACGTGAAAAATTGGTTTTAGAAGGTACATTTCTTATTCATTTTTACTAATTTTCCTATGTAACTGTTTGGTCTTAGAAAAGGGCCAAAGCCATTTTGAAGTTCTTCCTGAAGGTTGGGTCATTGTTACACATAATTCAGGCATGCCTGTTTATCTTCACAAAACTTCGAGAGTATGTACCCTATCCAAGCCATACTTCCTGGGACCTGGCAGCGCTAGGGTAACAAATAATAGAAAACCTCTGTTGAAATACTAAAACTTTTTTTTAAAGAAACATCAAGTTCCGCTAAGCGCCATTCCATGTATGCAGTACCGCGCCGCACTGACTAAGGAAGCGGAGACGCCAAACATTCCTGAAACTCAAGAAGAACCAGGGCAACCTTCAGATAAACTACAGCTTCCTAAAGCCCGGATTGAAACCGTGCTGGAGAATCAAGCGCATCATTCACTTAACTGTAAACAAGTCCGAGAGTATTGCGAGAAGTTATTCCACTTCAAGAAGATTCGGCTTATGCGCTTTAAGTAAGCTGTATTTTCTTTCTTTCTTTTTTAAAAAAAGAAGAAATGTTCTTATAATTAATGGTGTTTTTTGGAACGCAGGTCTTGGTCAGCTCGTCGTAAGTACACCAAACAGCGTAAACATGCTCGAGAATGGGGAACAGTCAAATCCAAAAGTGGAAGACCCACCCTTCCTGAAGACACTAAGCTCATCACGTTTCCAATCGCGTCCAATAACTCGTCTGGAGATATGGGCGAAAACGGCGAAAAAGGGGAAGGAGATGGAGAAAACAAGCCAATGCCCAGAAAAGAGTGGATTATGAATCCGGCTGGCAAAAGCTACGTTTGCATCCTTCACGAGTACGTGCAGCACGCTCTTAAGAAACAGCCTTCTTATCAGTTCAAGGAAATTGGTAAAAATAAAAAAATGCGTGTATTTCGCGTAAAAATTAAAATTCTAAATTTGTAACTTTGTCTTTTAGAAAATGCGGCCACACCTTACAGTGCAACTGTCCTTATCAATGGTATGCAGTACGGAACAGGCTTTGGAAGTAGCAAAAAGGCGGCCAAAGCTGAAGCAGCTCGGGCTACTTTGGAAGTCTTGATCCCGGATATGAAGCTGAAGATCTTGTCTGATTCTCCCTCTGGGAGTCGAGGGGCTGTATCTCATAAAGACGTTGATTTAACAGTAATAATCGAGTTAAAATCATATGTTTTATAGAAATGTACACCTTTTCTTTTTTATTTTGTACAGTTTTTCGATAATATCAAAATAGAAGATCCGCGAGTAGCTGAGCTATGTGCCAAAACTAGTGAGCCATCTCCCTATGCCATTTTACTAACCTGTCTTCAACGGTATTTATAAAAATTAATACTTAAGTTCAGTATTATTATGATCGTGAATAGGAATTTTGGTTTGGGAGACAAAAACGTCAAGTACGAGTTAACTACGCTGAAACATCAGAAAAACGAGGTCGTTATGACTGTTGGAAAACATACAGTACGCGTCCAGTGCAAAAATAAACGAGATGGAAAGCAGCGAGCGGCGCAGGCAATCTTAAAGGTACTTATGGCATAATCTTTAGGCTTTTCGTGCTTAATTTACTCACTTTTAGGCTTTGCATCCGCACATATGGAGCTGGGGTTCGTTGCTCCGATTGTACGGAAGTCATTCTTTAAAGTCAGTCAAAGAGAAGAAACAGGAGGAACAGCAAATTACACTGTTACAATCAAAAGCAGCTGCAAACGCACCTAACTTTGCCATTCTTGACAAATTACGTTACGAAATGACCAAATTGAAAGAAAGAAGGGTGAGTCCTTGATGTCCTTAGCATTTTATCATGGTAAAACCCTGAATTTTTCATTTTTTAGGAAGCCATGCAACCTATTGGTACTTTTGTACCACCCGACGATGTTGGTTTACCAACTTCTTCGGGAGCGGACTTGCATAATGTGGATCTGTGAGTACGAAAATGCATAATTGCATTGACAAACCTTCAAATTATCCACAAATTTATCTTTTCCTTAAATTCCCGTCGAATTATTAGTTGTACTTCTGAAGCAGTTAATCTTATTGATAGGTTTAGTGTAATACCTTTGAGAAAAAACATGGAAATCGTGAACACACAATTGTTTAATTGTTCTGTGTATTACCGAAAAACTTAAGGCACGCTTATTTCAGGTCACTAACGATTTCAAAATGAGGATGTTTATCTAACTTGTTGGTCAATTCAAGTAATTCATTTTCCCAGAAAATGTGAGTGAAGTTAGGATTATATTAGGTTGGATTCGCTGCTTTCAAATGTAAACAAGAAAGGGTCGGGCTAATCTGACGTCTTTGTAGCAACTAGTGAAGTTCTTGAACTTGGCATCGTCGAGAAAAAGCTATAGTACAGACAGCACTGGCTAGCCCGACCGTTTCTTGTTTACATCTGAAATTAGCAAACGCATAAAGCATATTAAGCCATGTTGAAGGAGGCGCCTACAGTCTACCGTACGTCGCGGTTTGTTCTCCGTTTCACGTAATTATTAATATGGTTTAAAATGTTTTAATATTTGTGAAGTTAGCCAATGAGCAGAGATTTCTTCAACACGATATGCCATTGATTCCTGAGAAGGATAGAACATGTCGTCCTTCTGTCGAATCGGCCTTGTGTCTACGGACAATATTACACTACGACCAAGAATATAGTTATTGGATTATGCAGTTTTACGCCGGAAGAACTTGTGTCAAATCCGGATTTTCAACAATCTTTTGGTAATATAAATTGCAATGTGTTTATATTAATGTCAGACCTAATGTGATTTACTTTAGGTGTTGTTTAACGTTAGTGGTTTTCTGGTTTGGGTATACAGAAAGAGAAGACTTTTGAATGACCCTAGGTCATTGCTGCTTTCCTTGCTACTTTCACGAACGAATTGATCTTCCGGTTGTGAATCTGGTGGTTGTATGCAGTAATGCAAATCAGGTTTCAAACTCATCTTTCGTCAACTATTTAAGAAATGATAGAATTGATTATTTAAATTTTGTGTTTACATTTCGATTATTAACCCTTCCAATTGCATCTTTTGAACTCGAGTCAAATTGACACATCGCAAGGGTCCGATGTTCAGCATAGCAGCTTTTGAGTTCGACTTTGTGGATTATTCTACACGTTTTTAGAATTGAGTAAAATTGCAACGCTTGTTTTCTTAACTATTTGCTTTTCGTATCAAATTTCTCCCTCCAAAAACAATGGTTAGCGCTCAATTTTCCAAATCGGTTGGAATGTTTATTCTGTGACTTTTCTTAGTTCCAAAAATTAAATACAATTATGCAAGTGATATGTTTTGCTTCCCCTGGAATCCCTTATTTGGTTATTTGTTATACCAAAACATTCCCCGCAGAATCTAGTTTCCAAAAAATGTCCTTGTTGTACGATTTGTATTTTTTTTTCAATAAAAACGAGATTTGGGGAAATTTTTGCGTAATTTTTCGTAAAATCCGCGAAAAGGGGTGTGGCCTCCACCAAAAGGACGAATCCTATTGGTGGATTGGACAAAAAAAGGGGCGTGGTCTCTTTTCGAGCCAGGAAAGCTTTTTCAGGGCTTTTCTCCATAAGGAATAATGTTAAATCAAGGTACATACCCTTGAAAAATCGTGAAAAATTGAAAGCCTCGCCCCTTCCCCTGTTCCCAACTCCCCTGCTCGCTTTCCTATCCCTGGTATTCGAGCTCCTAATGCCGAAGCATCACAATTTCGAATATAGGAATATAAGCTTGCCGGGAAGGCATAAGGTATAGAGAAAGGGAACCATTAAATATTTCGTTTTTTCGACGAAATAAAGTGCATCGACCGGGAATCGAACCGAGGACCTCTTGGTCCCCAATCGTGCGTGTTATCCACTCGGTCACACGCTTATATAAGAAAGGCGTGGAAACTTCTATAAATGCAACATGTGAACGAAGCTGGTTTACGTGTACCATGGGTGCACTCGTGGGTAGCATCCATCTTTTGTTCGATTTATAAAAATATGATGGTTTGGCTACAACCATACCTTGTACTCTAGAAACTTGCATTATTATTATTATTATATTTCCTTCAAAAATCGTCAAAAATTGAGAGCCTCGCCCCTTCCCTGTTCCCAATTCCCCTGCTCGGTTCCCCCGATATTCACGCTCGTGATACCGAAGCTTCACAAATGCGAATATGAGTATAGGAACCTTGCTGGGAACGCATAAGGTACAGAGAAAGGAATAAATTTAATATTTCGTTTTTTTACGAAATAAAATGCCTCGACCGGGTTTCAAACCAGGGTCCTTTCGCTCCCCAGTCTTGCGTCTTATCCATTCGGTCATACACGTATATTAAGAAGGTTTCGAAACTTCTATAAATGCAACACACGAACAAAGCTAGTGTACAGTGTACGTAAGTAGCATCCATCGTTTGAGCGATTTATAAAAATTTGATGATTCGCTTTAGCCATACCTTGTATTCTCTGGAAGTTGGTATTATTATATTGTATTTCTTTCTATGTATTTCAGAATTTAATTTAAAAATCGTAAAAAATGAGAGCCTCGCCCATTTTCCTGTTCCCAACTCACCTCCTCGGTTTTCCCATCCTCGATATTCGCGCTTGTGATGCAGAAGTTTCGCCGTTTTGAATACGGGTACAGGAACAGTGCGTGGAAAATAAAAGAAGCCATTTATTTTCATTTTCTATACAAAATAAATTATCTCCACCGGGTTTCGATCCAAGTACCTCTCGCTCCTCACGTGGTATGCGTGTTACCCATTCGGTGACACGATTGTGCTAAACGTGTGTCGAAACTTCAATAATTAACAAACGTATGAACAAGGCTGGTTTACTGTGTAGGTGGGTACATCCGTCTTTTGTTCGATTTATATAAATGTGACGTTTCGCTTACAGCCATACCTTTTATTCTCTAGAATCTCGCACTACTATATCATATTTCTTTGTGTGTATTTAAAACGTAATACAAAATCCTTACCTATCGTTCACATATCAAAATCATTCAAAATGATTACAAGGCCATGTGTTTGCGTGAAGTTATTTGTATTAAAAGTCCATACATGCAACATACATTTTCAAATGATCCTTAAGCCTGCTTTACACTGCACCTGTCAGCCTGGCATGTCAGACATTTTGGCGTTATGTCATGGCGGACATGACACTCGATTGATTTACATTGGAATGTCAGAATGAACAATGTCATGTCGGAATGGGTGTGGCTTTGCGAAAACTGTTTGCGACTTTCAGCTCTGGAAGCTTTTAAAACTTTACACAGAAACACTGCAACACAGAAAGTTTTGGAGAAAACGAACGAAAAACGTTCGAAAGAATGTTATAAGTAAATATAAGGGTTTTATAAAATACATAATGGATATGTAACAAAATATATCTTTGATAGTATAATATATAGTGTATATAAAACTACGTATAATTGCCTATAAAAATAATATCTAGTTAAATAGTTCATACGTAATCTTCATAAGTAGTTCAAATCAAATCAAAATCAATGTTTACAAACACACGTGGCCCTACCCACCTCTTTTGTAATTGGTGGAAGCAGGCCTGTCAGCCAGAAAAGTTGAGCGCTGCTGAACTCTTGACACTGTAGTTTTCTGACAGGAGTTCCAGCCATGTCAACGGTACTGCGCATGCGGCTTACCAGCCAGACTGACAGCTGACAGTTGACAGGGGCAGTGTAAAGCAGGCTTATACAGTTCTTAATTCAAATAATATGTAAAAGACTGGATTAACTAAAGTGGTGGGGAAGGAACTCAAGTGGCAGGGAAAACCTTATAACACCGAGGATGGCGTGACTTACACCTTATAGGCTTAGCTCATAAACACATAAGCACTAGTGTTTATGATCTAAGCTTATAGAGGTGTTGGACACCGTTGAGGCACTGCCGATACTTATCTCCAGGAACTTTTTGCTCCGAGGTTTTTCGATAAGTGTTCTTGTTTTTCAATACAATACTGTAAAACAAACAATACAACTTTTCATTACACATTTAAAGACGTAATTTAAAGGTAAATCATTATTGTAATTTGTAAAATTACAATTAGGAATTGTAACAGATTGCATTATTAATGTTAAGATTATACAGTGACTTTTTACAGTGTAAATGGAAGAAGCAATACAACAGTTTAATTCAACGCTTAACAAATTCTAGATCTTTAACTTGAGGAAAAGTTTTAGGAAAAGGAAGTTGAAGCCGACTAATATCAAAACCACGATGCTTATTATCTCCAACGCGGGAATTTCACTAAGACATAGGAAGTTACGTCATTACGGAATGCATTAGTTCCCATTTGAGGATAAACTAATACATGGTGTACCATCCTAAAGAATACAACTTTTGCCTTCTCTTGCAAGGCAGTGCTCAGTATAGAAGTTTCCGAAATCGTGAAACAATGTCTATACGGACAACTCTGTTCTTTGTGCCGTACTGCACGTACTTGTTAGCCTACGGGACTTTAGGTACGCTTTAAAAGCTACGATATCGATACTGTTTTATATATGTAATGACTTTTTCTTATCCTAAAAAGCGATTACGAAATGTGGATTCCCTGGAAAACCACTTAATGGAACGATTTCCCGCGAAGTATTAATTTACTCCGAGAACCAGACGGTCACCTACTCCTGTTCGAAATTATTTCGTTTATATAGTTCTAACAGTAAAACCCGAACATGTTCCCCTAATGGTTCATGGACAGGAACAATTCCCATTTGTGGTAAGTTTTTCTTGGTCTGTAATGCTCATCTCATTTTCGTATTATGAACACGATTTATGTTTTACAGTGCCTGATATCGTCCATAAGAGAGAAACGATAACAGTCTACCCAAGTTCGGACAATGGATCGCAAAACAAGTATCTAGTAGACGATCTTCTCTCTCCTTGCCTTGAATTGCAGCCAGTAGGAAAAACTCGCTGGGTGCGCATAGGCTTGGAGCGGAAACTTGGTGTTCGGCTAGTTAGACTTTACTCACGAAGTACTATTTTATAGACGTTGGCATGTAACTAAGCAAACTCTCAATAGACAACACAAAATTTAGCTTGAAGGTGTCAGTAATAGATACTTTGACTAACAAATCGACGCTCTGTGGCTTGCATGAAGGAAATTACAGTGGATCTCCCATAAACATAAAATGCGTTGAGACAGGAGCCCGAAAAGGTTTTCCAGGCGGAATCCCTGGTGATAGTATTTTGATAGAAGAACTCACCACTGACAACAAGCCACTGGTTTTCTGTGAAATCCAAGCTTATGCATATTATGGTAAATACGCCACAACAGACAACATATTCAACCTATATACAGTATAATACACTTCTATTTCTAAGGGAACACGGAATGTGGTTTAGCGGAAGCTCCGGCTTTTGGTTCAGCCGAGTACGTAGGACCTAAGCAAGTCGAGTACAAATGCCAGTCAGGATTCACGCTGATCGGTCCTAGTTACCGATACTGCAATCCTGATGGAGATTATACATATTGGCCAAGGAACACTATACACCCACATGCAAACTAGAAAAATGGCAAGAATCTTTCAACACCGGCATAAGTAATAAAAAAGCAACTAACTATAATGTTCTACAAACTGCAATTTGTTTGCAGATTGCGTCAATTTAGATAGCCATATTGCAAACGCACGGATTTATTACAAACTCGATGGCTCAGTCTCAGTCGCGATAGTTGAATGCAATGACGGCTTTGAACTGATGGCTAACAAAGTATTGGTCTGTACCAGTTTCGGAGTATGGTTAGGTTATGCGGATCATGGTTTACACTGCAAACGTAGAAACTTGTATACTCCGCTTCTTCACTGCAATTGAATTGTCTTTTTTTAAAAAATAGGTAAAATTACATGTAGCGAACCACCTTCGGTTGCCAACACTATATTGGCAAATATACAAGGTTATTCCGAAGGTTCTCAAGCAACATACCTTTGCAACAATCTTGCAGAGCCAGCTAATGACCAAAGTAAATATGTTAATACATTGCTCAGTGGTACCTATAAGGTCCAAAAAAAGGTCATGCTTGGACCAAGTTGGTTTCCTGCGCTACTTTTCTCTTGACCTTATTAATACACTACATATGATCTTTGAACAAAATTAGGACTAGGCATTTCGAATTGCGAAGCAAACGGTACGTGGTCTGATCTGCCATCAAAGTTTATCTGCCAGGTACCAACAACAACTACGACAGAGCTTGTTACAGTCACTTCAAGAAGCGAAAATTCGACGGAAAATCTGGAGTATCCGAATTCAACAATACACAGACTACTTGGATCTTGTTTTGGTAAGCAAGATCTGGACTTATTTGATTGAAACATACACATCGAATATTATTTGAATAGAAATTCCTTGGCAGACAGCTTTTATTGGCACGGTTATTTGGGCATGCATAGCCACAATGTTTTCCATCGTGGCATGTTGCTATTTTTGCACACGACAACAAAAGTAAAACAAGTTTGATATAATGTCGGAATTGGCTATCATGAAAATAGTATGTACTTTCTAGGCGCAACACAGGAGACGAGTCGCATTCCATCCATTCGCAATTACAACTTGGAAGAGAACCACAACATCCGTTCTACACTGAACCGCAGTTACTTGAATAACGGTTATTTGAATAATCCGCCCAATTGAATGAAAAGTGCACGATCCCTTTTTAGTCCCATTTAATTCAATGTAAACCTAAGGTAACTCCGTATTTTTGAATATTCCACACACTTGAATGCTGTCCGTTCGGTACCGAGCCTTTTCAAATAAGCGGATTGCACTGTACTAAATTGCTGCTTTTTAATTCAAGTTCTTTAACTAAGTATTTCCTACATTCTAAACTTATTCCAACAATTGTCATTCTACCGCCTTAAGACAGAATCTGATATGTGAAAGCCAGATGTTGTGCTTATCTGTGTTAAAATAATCTTATAAAAACAGAAAACATTCTGACACTTGAGCTTGTGAGACTTATAAAGATTAAGATAGTACATTATGTATACTTCAAATTCAGAAGTACTTGACTTTCCATACAACAACCAATTCCATCTTAGTTCAAATACATAAACTAACTCCTTGAAGGGGAAAAACACCGAAATTGCGAACACTTGCTTAATTGTTTCAACCCCGTTTTGTGAATGTTGTTCTCTTTAAAGGTGAAGACCGCTGCGAAATTAACATGCTCCAGACTGGTATTGATCATTACGAGAATGTTGAAATTCTTGTCCTGTTTGAATAGATAAGTAAGATAACTCAAACACAATTGATAAAAAGAAGCCCTTTAAGACAAAAAGACTTTAATAATAAAGACCCAACATTATCGGTGTGGTTATAAGGACAGATGCGCACTAAATGTTTTAACCCAAAACAGATAACTCGCCATTAAGACCACGATGTACTGGAACCCCTAATGGCAAATACTGATTCAAAATTTCTCCTTCTCTGCGCATTATAATGAAATTGTACTATGACAGTAACGCATGGGGATGCATACATTTACTTAACCTGCTGATTTTCATTTTTAATATCGGTTTCACTAATTTTTTCCATAGCGTTCAAGTTTCGAAAATTATAAATACATACTGCATCAAAAATCTTAAGCAGCAGGTAAAGTGGATTTTGTTCTTAAGATATTTTCAGAAAAATAATTTTTCGATTATCTCTAAGAAAGGGTATGACATCAGTTCCCGCTCTACTGACAAAAAACTATCAACAACTTGCAGTACACCCGTGTCCTTAAGGCATACTTATTTCAGGTCACTAACGATTTCAAAATGAGGATGTTTAGCTAATTTGTTGCTCAGTTCATGTAATTCTTTATCCCAGAAAATGTGGGTGGGTGACTGACTGTCTTCATTTTGGAATCTAAAATATTTGCTTAATTCTATTGCCAGTAACGATCTAACAAGTCCTACTTGTCCCAAGTAATCAGGACCGGGGTGATACAAGCGTCCGTTGATTGGAGACATGTAAAGATCTGTTGGAACGAAGGGAAACTTCAGTTCATCCCCAACGTAGCCATAGCAGAGGTTTAAACGTTCCTCTCCATTATCAAGCGCTGCTTCGCTTAAGTGAGTATAGACGACAGGGAGGTCATCACATCTAACGAAATTAAATTCTCTTCCACACATAGACAAGTACGGAAAGTTGGGGTGGCGGTCTGTATGGTTGACTCTGAGTCTCTTCCAGAAGAAAGCAAGAAATTTTTTATCTAAGGAATGGAACAGATGACCCACTTACTAAATACAAAGAATTTTTTGCAATTATACCTTTATAGCAACTAGTGAAGTTCTTGATCTTGGCATCGTCGAGAAAAAGCTATAGACAGGAAAAAAGCAAATTAATTAATACAATTTGCTTGGAAAAAAAGAAAAGCAGAGGCTTACCATTCCTTGATGATCAACGAAGTAGAAATACTCCCTATAAGTAGGTGGCATCTCACTTTTACATATGGTGGCTTTCCGCTTTTGAATCATAACACTAACAGGTTGCATCACTAGCATCTGTGGCTTTTCGTTGCATTTTAAATGGTTAAGCCAGGAGAAAAGTGTCCTTTTATACATAATTGCTTTGGGTTGTCTAATCAGCGACAAAGCTCAAACCTTCTGACAAATTTACTTTCAAGAGAACCAACATTAATCCACCTGTAGTTGAGGTTTTCTTATTACCTTTCGTAACGGCAGCTATAGAGAACTTGCCAAATTCGCCCTCTATTGACTAAAACGTGCGAAATCCGCCATTAGACGCGAGTTTCTGGAAGGTAAACAAAC
>JAGJRP010000194.1:0-68094 GCA_022832235.1 Lepidurus couesii | reverse complement strand
TTTGAGATTTCGACTGGTTTGAAAGGACTTTCACTAGAAGCTAAATTCTCTTTCAACAGGTACAACTTACAGCCATGCCAGTAGGAGGACGCTTAGGCGGTTGTGTGCGCAGTAAAGGACGATTAATGCCATTCATTCGGTTGTACAACCCGCAAGCGTTGCATAAATAGTGTCCCGTGCCATCCCGACGCCAAAGAGGAGTGGAAATGGTTCCGCAGTTGACACATTCTCGCCCTTCCAGGTAAGGCAAGTCCTCTGAGCATGGAAAGAAGGTAGAACGAATCATTACATAGAAAAGTATCTAAAAAATCAACTTATTTCGATTTTTCTTCTTATTTATTTATGTACCCCTTATTGACTCTTTTTATTTAGTTATTTTTTTACCTGGCTCAACTTTGCGGAAGTTTTCACCGTGGTACATGATAGTACCATCCCCATACACAGTACCCCAAGACGAATTTGGTGCGGAATACTGGTAACTGCTGGTGTACCCGGATGCGGTCGAGCCACCTCCGGCACCCAAGCTGCTGGGATGGTGGCTGGACATGGAAGGTAAAGGTTTGATATCGCCCGAACCCGTGCTGGGTTCAAGGTTTAGAATATGCGGTGCATTGTAGTTGCCGTAGTTGAGGGAACCGTAGTCTAACGCAGCGGCCGGGGCAGCTGACCAGTTTAGAGTATCATTCCGGGAGGTGGCAGCAGGGGACTGTGAGGTCATGTTGTAATAATTCGAGGTCGCTGGGTACAGTTGGACTTCGTACGCAGGCGGTGACATGGCCGTGTAGACGTGCGCACCTCCGCCGTGGTACTTGGAGGTCACGTGGAAAGTCCCTTCTTTGTTGTGAAGAGACCCTTCCAGTTTGGGATTGAAGTTTAGGTAGGGCTCTTTGATTTGGAAATAGCTCGTGTCGGGCGAGTTCCCTGTTCCGCCGCTATGCGCCGCTAGCGACTGATGGGTTCCGTAAGGTGCATAGTTGTTTAGGGTGGCGGCGCCAGATGCCGTACCATTCACAAACGCCACGCCCGAACCGTCGGCTGACTCGAGGCCACTTAGCAAAGCAGCGGACATGGGGTCAGTCGACAAGGCGTTGTAATGCCTGGGACTCGGGTGCTGATGCTGCGAGTCGGCCGCAGTCATCGTCTTCAAGTTCACGACTGAAAGCTCATTCCCTTCAACCGTCCCCGTCGCTTCATTGTAGGAAGGCGGGGAAGGGCCAGTGCCCTCTGTTGAGAGCGGGTCGTAGCTATGGTAGCGTGTATTAGGATACATCTCGTGGTTGATGAGCTCCATCTCTGGATGGCGCGTAACATGAAGCGTAATCAGTTCCTCACGCTGGCTCCGATGTAAGGGCTGTCCTTCTAGTACTTCACTGCTGGTATAGTGATGGAGGTCCGGACGGTGCTGACCTTCGCCGTCAGGCACGGATACATAGCGTACTTGGAAAACATCGCGTAGGTTCTCCTCTGCGTGTAACGCCGGGCGAATCGGGAAATTCGCTAAGGATGATCCGACGGAACCAGCGTTACCCACATGATGATCTTCATGGTGTTCGCGGTGCAGCGCTTCTTCTTGAGCCGCGATACTGCCTTGCTGTTCAAAGTAGGCTCGCAAGCTGTGACGGGAGTCGGCTTCGGGTATTGACTCGTTGTAGCGACTCAGCGCCAGTTGGTGCGCCACCGACTCGGGAGTGTGGGACATGTCGATGGCCGTGTAGTTGCTCGCGTTACCCTGTAAGCTCTCTTCGTTGGTGGATTGGGCATTGGAATAGGAGTAATCTTCGGCCATGGGTTCTTGCTGCTGCTGCTGCTGTTCTTGATGCTGCTGATGGCTATGGTGGTGCGTTTCGGTACTTTGCTGCTGTTCCTGCTGTAGGCGTTGTTGCTGTTGTTCCTCGGCGGTAGTGATGGTACTGACTTGGTGACTAGAGATGACGTTAGGAACCACGGAGGTTTCGGTGGGAGAATGGCACTGGTGTTCATATTTCAAACTTTGACTGGGTGGCTCGCTATGAGCCGGGTTGGGACTTGACGGGGATCCTTCTTGCTTCACGTGGATCACTTCCGTGGTGGGTGTGATCTTCATTATCGCTCGGGGGTTGAATGAAAGAAAAAGAAATGGCGGCCGGCTGCCGTACACACCAGGAATGCAGGAAATCTAGGTAGAAGACGCGGGGAAAAGCGGATTGATATTCGGGAAGTTATGTTAATTTGTTGTAATAGTTGTTAGGCTACAATCTGCCAAGCTTTGATAGTCCTATCCAGGAATATGGAGACGCCGATAACACCCCGTGATAACTTCCAACTTATATAGGCGAATCGCAGGTACTCGCAGCTTGCCTTTACACTTTGTTGTCGGCCCTAACGGCTCGGGAACTTTCGAGTTTTCAAATATTCTCTCGAAACTGGGAACTCTCGGGAAACGGCTCTTATTTGGAGCAAGAGTCCCAGCTTTTTCAAAATTGTATTTTCCCGGGAAATCCCGTTCGCCTAGACTCGGTTGTGCCTCTTATTGCGAAAGGGGGAATTGTGGCTCAGTGTGTGGACCTTTGTGGGTGTGCCTAGGTGCGAAAAGGAAAAAAGAAACGAGCTCAGGGCAACTTCTTGGACATCGGAAGCGGAAGACGTCCGTAAGAAAAGTGAAAAGAGTTGCGCAGAGGATGTGTGTATTTGGCACGGAAAAGTGACCCCGGAAGTTACCGACCTGAATGCTTTTCGAACTGTCTGCTTAACTGTCGCTGTTTGATACCATGCTTTAACAGTGCATGAAACGTTTAAGAATTTCACACAAAAAGTCACGAGCTATCGGTTCCAGTTTTAGGGCGACAAAGTTGTTCCGTTCTAAAATCAAATTAATCTTTGTTCTAAATTATTGTTTTTATTTATTTATTTTTGGCCTAGTCTTATATTCTCAGTTTATTCTTTAATTCTTGTATTTGCTGAGTGAGGTTCACTATGAGTATTGGCTGTGTAATCCCCAACTAGTGAATTTTAGTAAGAAAAAGCGAATGGGTGCAGTTTTTTCTTAAGTTGAGCCTTTTAAAGTTAAAGCTGGTGATTGCTAGCAGTATCTCGCGATTGTTAAGATCCGTTTACGCGTCTGGTAAAAACGATTGTAAAAGCTTAGATTGTCCTATCTTTACCAGTCCTCGACCATGGACGAGATGATATGCCGTTGGAGCAGATAGAAATATCACACACATAGACACACACAAGTGGCTTACCTGCGTCAGCGTAAAAAGCAGCAGCAACCGATATCACACGAGATAGCCCTTAGCTCACAAAAGAGACTGTCAAGTCCTCAGCACGGCGTCCGGAGCTCACGGGCTCCTCACACCTGAATGCGCTTTTCATACCGCCCATACATGTACGAGCAAAAGCCGGACTCGACGCTGACGGAGTAGGACGGACCAGGGCCCGGATCGAATGAATCATATGCAACTGGGGCAGCTTAAAGCTTTCTGCCTGTGCTTTTCGGAAGCGAACATTTTCCCGCCTAAAAATCTTACCCAGAGAATACTTGCAGCTGTTGTTTCCATGTTCGAGTGAAAATTGCTTTTCAAATATTAACTCATTTTTAACAACGCCTTGCCGCGACGCATTCCATTTAGGTGGGTACTTTTTTCTTACGCTGACGTCAGGTATTCTACTCTGCCAATTACGTCAATTTCCTTTTCACTTTACAGATAATATTAAATTATTAATAATATTAATAGTAGTATATAAGTGACTGTCTTTAGTGTATTTCATAATTCATAGACCAGCAAAGAGCAGTTGCTCACGCTAGTTAAAAAGTTTAAAAAATAAAATAATATATAATAATAATAATAAAATTAATCTCACGTTAAATAATATCAGTAATAAAAAAAGTAAAATAGTAAAAAAAAATAATAAAATTGTAAATTTTTCTTGCAAATGAGGACAGTTGTGTATCAACTGTACAATGCTTTACTATTATATTAATGTTAAATAGCATTTGGAAGTTCGTGTGTCCTTGTAAACTTTTGTAAACTTCGATGCGACGCATTTCGAAGTTTCCAGTTTTGAGGCAGACGTCTCACGTTAAAGGTCGCGGACCTTGAGAGAAGGGGGGCTGCAAGGGTAAAAAGACTTTCGCTGTGGTCCAAATTTTCTTATCGGAGAAACGTCAAGACAGACCCGGAGTTCTCTTATCAAGCAGGTAAACTTGGAACGTTTAAACATGTATACATACAACAATGCCTGCACCTTATGGAGCGTGTGTGCACTTTCCAATACTGCTAATCCCATATGGTGGCTTGGGTTTTGGGGTCGCACGAGCAAAGTTGACGGCCGGATGGCGCGCCGATTTTGCTGGCCAAAATATTTGAACTGGATCAACGGTTTCCGTCTGCTTAGGAAACTGCTAAAACTTCCTCTGCCCTTTTTTTCGGGCCTAAAAATATAAATGGTGCTTTGCAAAGAGTTCTGGCTAACGGAGCCGTTAGCAAGAACTCGTGTTAGTTCCGAGAATCAAACATTCCGTTATTAGTTGTTGTCTGAACTTTTGAGACTTTGGCTTCAACGCGTTGGAAAACCTTGCGTGTTCGTCCGACAGTTCAGGCTTTGTCTTATCAACTTGTAATGTGCCACGGCTCTGTGATAAGTAATCTCGACACCTTGACGACCATATCTTTTCATAAAAGCCTCACCAATTTATCCCCCAAATCACCAGACAATGTTATTAAAAACTGGGTACAAAAAGCACACAGGCTTCCTGTAGGCTATAGCTATAAGCTGGCCATTGCTTCGATAGCATGGGCAACGCAGAAGCCATCTTGCGTCAAAAGTATTCTTAATTTTTTTATATAAAACTTATTGACTGATGTAGGTAATACTAATGCCAAGAAATAAAACAATTTTGCTTCTTATTTCGTCTTCACTAATTTGCAAATTGCATTTTTTCCAATTTTTCGAAATAAAAGCAAACGCGAATTTGGAAACTGTTATATATGCCTGTTAATTTATCCTTGATAAACAGTATAAACAGTAAAAATAAGGTGACTGACGTCATACTTAAGTCACTTTCGAACTTATTTTTAAAAATTGAAATAATGCGTGTTCGTCAGTTTACCTCAACAGGTTCTCCGGTTTCAGAACCCGGAGATAAAAGTGACCCTAGGTGTGTCATATCGTTGCAAAACGTTCTCAAGAAAAAACATGACAACCGGGTGTCACTCGAGTTCAAAGTTGGCAGTTGACAGTTGGATTGGAAATGAATGAGGTTTGGTTAGGTATAGTTCATTTTCATTGTCGTCGGAGAGGAAAATTTCATTCTTGAGCACCCAGTGTCATTGCGTAGAGTTTGCAAACCATTGCGGCAGCACTCTGTACAGTACTCTTAAAAAAAACGATCCCAACAAACCATACTGTCCTAATGGCCCGCAACGGCGTGTCTGGAAACAGTGCTGCGAATGGACGTGCGAATAGCCTTAATGATGTTTCGTAGTGCTGTTCCCAGACACACAGTTGCGGGCCATTAGACGATATGGTTTGTTGGGGTCGTTTTTTTTAAGAGTACTGTACTCAATGACTTATTTCTTGTGTCGCCCTCAATGAGAATTTTACTAAAAACTTTTCTGGTAGAAATGAACTACAAACTACGGCTAGATGGTATAACAAAACTTTTACTTTCTTTCACTCCATTAGCTGAAGAAAAGATTCACTGTTCGAAAGTGACACCGAAGTGTCAATTCTGACAGCGCGATACATTACATACGTTTGTCAGTAAATCCGGAGAACGTGTTGGTCTACCCACATAAAACACTGCGCGCCCTCTCCATAAAAGAGATCGCTTTAAGGTGACATAACTTAAAAGTTGAATCAAAAGTGGAACTAAATTCTGTATTTTGAAACCTATAAACATTAGGCACCAACCAAACACTTTAACAAAAGAAGACACGGTTAACTTGCGAAACTTACACTTTACAAGACAGGAACAGGTATTGAACAAGCAATTCGCATTTTTTATCTTTTTTTGCAAATCGCATTTAGTACCGTAACGTCTCTTGGAATGCCCCGAAAGTTCTTTGGTATCTATAAGCTGTACTGTAACATGCCTTTAGATTCCATTCTGGTATATAAAAAAATCTGTCACAAATCTACATATGATTTTGCTTCGTTCCCTACACGAACGAAAATAAACCTACAACTACATTCTCAACCGAAAATACCGTAAAACTTTTTGGAATAGTTTGAACAAATCTCGGTTGGCTATACGTATCTATGACCACTAGAAGCACTCGCGTCGAGACCAAACATTTGTCATTTGTCTTGACCCATTCTTGTAACAACACCTTACCATCTTAAATCTTCCTTCAAATTTGTACAGTTTAGTACAAACACTTATTGGCACTTAAATGAACACTATTGGACCCTTGAGATGTGTTAGAAACATAAAGGCACTTTATGACAAAGATCGAAAACGTAAATGGAACTCTATGTACACTACAAACAACTAAGTTAACGTTTTAAAAACTTTTGATTAATTTGTATTATTTATTGCTATTATTATTATTTCCCCCGCCATTTTAGGTTTGAGCCATGGGAAGACTAAAGCGCGCATCACCGTCCATCAAACCGACGCCGATCCCCGAAGTCGCCATGACGATGCGGGAAGGGTACGTGTGATTCGTCGACGTACTATAGGGCGATTCGGCGTACGCATAGGACCCCGCATGGCCAAACTCTTCTTTGCCATAGGCCGGGTACACTTCATCGCTGGGAGGCCGTTGCGGGGACAGGGAATACGGATTCGAGCTATTATGCATCGGTGTCGCGTACGACGGTGAGCGATTGTAGTAAGTACTGCTGTCCGGACTCTGTTGCTGTCGGAAGTTGAAAGGTGAGTTGTTCAACTCGGTGCGGTAATGGGGCGAGGGCGTGGTGATGGGCGAATGGTTGAAAACCGAGTTGGAATTGCTAGCCGCTGACAGATTGGAGCTCATGTTGGGTTCTGTTTTGATGACAATCCCCGAACTGTGGCTTTCATGCGAGGACGACGAAGTAGAAGCTGACGCTTTGCTGGCTAAGGTTACCACATTCGACAGGGCTTCCAGTTTGGATGTGGCTCCTTTAGGTTTTCGCTTACGGGTCTGGATACTATCTTTCTTCATGGCCAACGGACGGTTCACCCCGTGCAGCTTGAAGTAGAGGCCGCAGGCATTGCACACGGTATCGCCTTGGGAATTCCGACGCCAAAGCGAAGTCGTCACCGTGGAGCAGTTCGAACAGCAGAGCCCGATTCGCCGGGAAGTTGACTAGAGAAACGCGTCAAAGGGAAACACGCACGGCTTTTTTATTATACGTGAACTTGTTATTTTAATCGTCTTGTTTACCAAACGTCGTGCTGGCTTGACGAGCGGTCGGTTCATGCCATTCATGCGGTGGTACAGACCACATGCGTTGCACAGAAAGTGGCCGGTACCATCCCGCCGCCATAACGGCGTTGACAAAGCGCCGCAATTAACGCATTCTCTGCCCTCGGCGAAATCGTTGTCCTCTACAAGAAAAAAGCTCAGAAACTTTCCATCTTCCGCCCGACACCCCAAAATTCGAGTTAAGCTTTCATTCCGTCCAATTCGTCTAAACCAAGCTGAAAAAATCCCTTTGAAAAACATGCCAAAATCATCTAAACCAATCCGAGTCCACGGTAGCTATTTTTTTTTTAATAGATTAATCGGCGTAGGCAATAGCCTATTGCCAATCTATATATTAGTCGCTTGATGTACAAAACTTAACAACATTGAGCTAAATTACAGGGGGAGGAGGGGAGGGAAGAAGGTAAGGAAAGGGAGGGTATGTTGAAGGAAATTTACTGTTTTATTAACGATCAAAATAAAGGAAAAAGTTGGGTCCACGGTAGCAATTTTTAATTTTTTTAAATTTAAAATTAAAATTAAACTAACACCCCAATATTCGAGTTAAGGTTTCATTCCATCCCATTCGAGTCCAAGAAGTTAATTTTTAAAAAATCATTTAAAATTGAAATAAAACCGAAAAAGTTTGTCCTTCCTCAGCATTAACCTTTGCACTTGGGGAAAGATCGGCGTTTTGGCTGTAGGGCTTGTAAGGACCGGTTCTGATGGACTACCGAGTACGCTTTCTGCTTATGCAAATGAGCAGACCTATAAATCAGCCTCATTACGAGCTCCTTGATAACCCTCTTGGACCAGTGACCCTTGACTTGGGGAAGTTTTTTTGTTATTATTTATTTATTTGCTCTTTGGGAGTTTCGTAGAGCATCTCAAAACGCATAGGAATAGAATATATATATATTATATATGCTCCCCGCAACGAAAAAGGGACATTTGACACGAGCCCACACGCGCCGACAGTAAAACCAGAGACAGTTTCAAATGTTCCCAAGTTCAAGTAAAAAAAAAAAAGAGTTGCTTGCTGTCTTTATGTAATTCGAGCAATTACTTGCATGAGAGGAAAGTGGATGTGATGTGATGGTTGATCTCGGATCTCTTACTCTATGCAAACTTTCCAGAAATCTTTCAAAACGCCAAGGGTACTTGGTTGATTTCTTTGCGCTCAGCTTTCAACTTGTTTGGAAAGTAGAGCGAACAAGCTATGGATCTATTTACAAGACAAACCTCGTGGAATTTTTGGGCATTTTTGGTCCCCCCAAAGTTTCTGGACGCGGGGCAGCACGACATATGCGAATGATACTCGGAAAAACGAGGTCTTTCCCATTGTTTGGACAAGTGCGCTCCTTCCAGAGAAACCTTTGTGCATTTTGGTTGGTACACTCAAGTTTTGATTTATCTTGACCTCACTTGACCCTTCTACGGCTAATTTTCCCCATTTGCTCCCCAATTTTGAACTAAATACTGAAAGCAGACCCATTTGACCGATCTAAACCAATTTGGAACAAAAACCAACTCATTGCAAAATGGAGTTACCATCCAGCAATACACCATTGTAGCCTTAATAGAAAATTTGGTCTTCTTTTTATTTATTTTTTGCGATTTTCAGAAGCTCTCGGCGAATTTTTCATTTACTTTGGGTCGTAAAACGTCCCTGGTGTTGTATACAAGTGGAAAAGGGACGAGTCATTTAGGGATTTTAACGATTGGTTGTATATCTTCCCCCCAACACCCCAACATTCGAGTGAAGGTTTCAATCCTTTTGGAAAAAATAAATTTTCCCCGATTTTCGTTTTTTTGGCAAATGAAACAGTTGCCGTTGAAAATGTGTGCCATTTCTTTGTAGGAAATTAATTTGCGTGTAATTTTAGAACGGAGAATGTTGGCTTGCAACGACAGCATGATTATTTTTCCGTGGTTGGCAACTTAATCATACTTGACCCCTAACGCCGACCTGCGTGGGCATGCTTATTGCTTTGCTAAACACAGCGTAGTTGCAAGGAAAGCGCCAGAAAGGACGAAGCAAGAAAAAAGAAGCAATATTGGACTTACCAACAAATGGTCCCATGCCTAGTCGTCGTTGGTTAAACTGAAGGATCGACGTAGCCGACATGGGTAAAGAAGGCACCGAGGCGGCGCTGGCATTCTGACCGTACCCGTATTGACCGTGCGTTGAAGAACTCGTGTCATACGATGACCATGCTGGGGTGGGACCAAGGTCGTACGAGGTCAGGCTGTTGCGCGCTAACAAAGCAGAGTACCGGTTGCTAGCCGCTTTGTCCATACTGGCCTCTGCATTGCCTGTGATCAACGTCACAAAATAAAACGGTAGGTTATTGTAATGCAAAAGGTAGTTTTTCCTTTCCACATTCCAACTCTTCCCCAATACCTTGACTTGGTATGGGGAATTCCGGAACAACTCTTCGTTAAAACCAGCTCATTTCATGAAAGATTATTTCAATAAAAAAAATTTAAAATAAACAGCTTGAGCATACTATCAGCTGGTGCACAACCAATCCACCTTTTTCGAACGAATAATGAATTAGTGAAACGNTAAGCACGTCCTTTGGTTGTGCACATTGCTTTCAAATCTGACGTGACAATTTGCAACGTCAAATGGCTTAAAAGCCTTTACGCGAAATCTTGTTCCGACTTGATTTGGGAGATTGTGCAAACTGTGGCGACAGATTCTACTTTTAGAAGCAAAACAAGCCGTCAATGAGCTATGTGTTTAATTTTTTGTTTCTTATGCAAGGCTTTCGCAAAACATAACAAACACCAGTGCCATCTGTGACTGTTTTGCATCAATAAGCTAAGGGTAGACGGGAGCCTTAAAATTACGTTTGGGACAGTGTATTTAAATGTTTTTGAATGAAAAGTGTTATTTTTAGAATGTATGATTGAGTATTACCTGCACTCCAGGACTGAGATTCAGAATTGTTGCCAGGGTTAGTATTGGCGAAATACGAGGAACGGGCAGCACTAATAAATAAAAAGGGGGAAAAAAGAAAAGCTCAGTTACTTGACTTGCTGTGGCAGTTTTACTAACAAGGGATGACAAGAATATATATATGTGTGTATGCTTCGCTGGTCAAAACCAAAGAAACCCAATTTCGGAGGTCTTTATCAGGTGCATGTTGACCCCTCAAACCCCCTCCCAACATTTTGTCAGCTACATGACTCTTTCTCCCTGGGACACAAAGGGCTAATATTCCCAGAACCATAAAAGACGACACACAAGATTAGATTAGATATCGGAGCCTTGTGTTTGGTAACATTTATCGACATCGGTGACGAGCAAAAGTATAATTTTAAAAACAAACAGCACCAAGTTGCACCACACAGAAACTTTGCTATATGACATGAGCGAGAGACTATAAAAAAGAAAAAAGGTACTTGACACTTACTATGAGTAGGCGTTATTGGGAAAGAAACTGCCCGTGGACGACACATGTTCGTTTTCTGGCTGATTTCCGAGCCCTGCAGGATGAAAGCCTTGCTGGGTGTGAAGATTCGGGTGATGCGAGGTCAAATTGTTGCAAGAGTCTATGATGGACATTGCAGATATCGACGAGTACATCCCCGACGAAGCTCCCAGTGTACCAGGAAGTTCTTCATGGAGCGTTGATGGCTGATGTGGGTTATTCTGTTGGTGGTGGTGTTCTGTCGCAGCTAAGAGGTTGAGTTCGGATTCCAGGGAATCCGGCGGCGCATTGATACTAGGACTGGTTGACGAATCTGTAGTGCTGGAGGAATGGAGTCGCTCTTCCTGCAAAAATCGAGCCAAAAACAAGATCGACTGTCACACAAGGTGTCAAGAAGTTTCGACCTAAACTACGTGCAAAACCGTAAATATTTAAAAATCGTGGAGCTTTCGCTTGAAAGATGCGCCGTGCCTTGGAACATTCTTCAAAGAGGGGCTGGTTGGGAGGCTTTCTAGAATTTCGAGACGAACTTGACCTCTGATCTGCCTTCAATCTGGCCTGCTTTATGTAAAAAGGTTGCCTGCTTGGCTGGCCTAAACACGACGTCTTGTAATATTATGTGGCGAGACATAATATTTAAAAATCTTTCATAATTTTCCATTTCATTGCTAATGCTTTCCAGCTTTTAGTTTGCGATCACCAACAACTACGTTGCCTTGAACTCATTGTTGAATATGCAACGAGATGACTTAATTGGAGTAAAGACGCAACAAGTTCAATGATTGGAATGACTCGCCAGATGAACGGTAAGGGTGTACTAAGTATGTAAAGATGCAAGTACTGTATGTATTAGCCAAATACTTACGGTGGATAACTGCGACGCGTAGATATGATGTGATTGGGCTTCTTCAGGATCAACAGCGAAGATGTGCAAGGGAAGACGGTTCTCAATTGCGTGGGCTTGCTGCTGGCAGACACCGTTGCACACTAACGGCAATTCTTCCTCGGATACCGCCGCGAATTCAACTGCAGCAGAGGGTACCGAATTGGACCTCGTCACAATATGGAAGTTGGGGTCACAAGTGGGTGAATTTGGCGCAGAGCTCGTGTGTCTTTGTTGGTGCTCCATTGCTTTGGGAATGTTACAGTCTTGATAAAAAAAGTGTTGCGAAAACTGTGTTAACTATAAATCAAAGGGCTAAGGGGTGTTGAGCCATTCACTGTGTTGCACTAACTACTTGCGGGACCTGGGAGGAGTTGTCGACGACAGACTGACTAGGTGGACGTCTGATTTGCAACTTGACTCGAGTTGGATGGGTCCAAGCCAGAAGAGGATTTTTTGACTGACATTTGGGTGGGCATGGAGCTTTTTGGTTGTGGTTTACGGAGTGGGTTGGGGCTCAATACACAAAGTGAGGGACTCGAAAAGAAGGGGCGGATGGAAGACATCCTTTCCTCATTGCCATATAGCCGGGGCTTGGTAAAGCGTCCCTATAATTTCCCGCCCCACACTTCGCTTTTGCCTCGTGCGTCAAGTCAGCTCTTGTTTTCATTGTCAACAAGTTTATATGCCACGCATTTTTTACAGTTTGATTGGGAGCGAAAAAATGTTTTCACACTCAGCATCTGTGGTTTCCGTTTGTTTGTCTTTTGTTAACCACTTTTTCCCCCCGAAAGTTCGAAAGGGGATTTTCAAAGTACGCGGGCCTTTTGCGGGTAAAAAAGAAGAAACTTGTAGCACTAAAGTATTTTTTCCCCACATTCATGACGCGACTTGCCGAAGAAAACGTTTTGGATGTTGGGACTTGACTCTTGACTGTTAGTAATAAGGGCAGGGATTTTTAGATGGAAAACTAGATTACAAAATGTGGTTACTGCGGCCGTTGAAGGGAAGGATATGTGGGAGACCAAAGGAAATTTTGGCTTTGTAGCATTTGGCATCCTCTTTTTCCACTTGCAAGCCATCGTCAATTATTTCTTACGAGTATGACATTTAAGACTCCCATATTAGCTTAGCTGGTCACATCCACGCTATCGCCAGGTGGCGCGCAGTGTTTTGTGTGGATCTATGAACGCGTTTTACTTCTGCGGATAAAAGGGCAAGTACTGCACTAGGATAACCTTAAAACTCCATATTCGATTACATAAACGTTTTCTTAAAAACGTACAATTAATAATGCGCTTGAGACGACACTTTCCAAGTTCGCAATTTTGCTTTGATTCGCGTAGTCGGAAAATTAATTTGCGCTTTTCAAAGTAATGAAAATTTAAAAAAAAATTTCTTCTCTTCCGTATTAAACATTACCTACATTACTGTTATTAAGTTTTGCCAAAACCCCGTGTCCTTTTTACGTAAGGTTGTTTCTCGGTTTCCCTTGTTGTGTATAAGTTATACGGGAGACTAAAAAACTTATTATTATTTTCAAATTGATGAAAACTGAAACAGTTGACAGTTGGGAGCATAATAAGTTTGTAATCCTATATACTGTGGTTGGGAGTATAGTATTATAATGGAGACTCGGGTTAGTCCAGAGTTATGGTTTGTGTGATTTATTGACGCAGTCCAAAAACAACTAACGTGGCTGAGTCTTCGTTTTATGATGATAATTGTCATGTAAAAAGGGTTAGGTTACCCCAAGACCGCGAACGGTTTGGGTGATTTGAGCTTATCTGTGTTTGCAGTTTTCCTGCTTAATGCACAGGCTGTCCAATAAAGGCGGTATGCATTTCAACCCCGCCCCTTCCTCTTTCTCGAAACGCTTATCAGCAGAAAACATGCATCCCGAACGCCTCTTCGTTTTTGTGCATTTTTGACGTAAATTGTATGTTAATATAGTTTTAATTTGAAATTTTAATATTTAATTGTATAATGTATGAAGGGTTTACCTTAATATATTAAATCAATGCATATATGTTGTAAATCTTTTATAATGGTTACACTTCCCGAAAAGGTAATTCCTTTGCCGTATTAAAAATACAGAAGATCTCAGCTTGCATTTACAATGTTTATTATTGTATGATTCCACTTTCGTTTTCAAAGAATAGCATATGAATGTATGATTGTATAATTGTCACTAAATGCCTAACTCCAGTTAGAATAAAAAGGCGGCAACGAGCAATGCTCACGCCGAGTCAAAGTAAAAAAAAAAAGTTGAATGGGGTACTTAAAGGTCCGGAATTTCTTACTGCGAGTTGGCATACATCCACTAGGGTAAAAATCTTGTGATTAATGGCTTTCTAAATTGCCATTGATCTTTCCATAGAATTAAACATTCAATTTACACAGGGATCCCTTTGGTTCGAACCAAAGCTCATACACATCTTCTGTTACGTACCTAAGGCGGTATTCCAGTCCTCGTTCTCTGAACACATGCATAGCATCCAATGCATTCTCATTAGATAAGCCATGCAGCGTTAACGAAGTATTACATTCATTGTCGTTTCTTTTCCCTGGCCACTTTTTAGCCTTATCTGCAATAGCGTGGAAAGTACAAATTTCTTCCCATTTCTTAAAGAAATACTCGGCAGTTAAAGTTTGAAGCATAGGAACACTTAAAACTATTTTAAGCAAAGCCAAGAACATATTACTGCTTTGCAAAGCTTCAGTATCAGTTTGGGATAATGATGGAGTTGAAGGATCAGGACCTATGGAGATCTGTGATAGGCCTATACACTCCACTTTCACGTAAATTCCCAGGTTGACTCTCTTTAGCCTCGGACAGCGTTGAAGGGCTTCTCGGATCGGATGCAGCATCAGTACTGTGTTGCTTTCCCAAAAGTATACTAGTAATGAAAGATCTTCAATACTGTCTCCACTGCTTCGGGTTAAGGCCTCCAACACCTGGTTGGCATAAAACTCCTCGCCATTGTTTGGCGTCCACCTCTCGATTTTGCCGATTGTGACGGTCCGCAGATTAGGCATGGATAGGTTCAACCAACTGAACAATTCGATTGGAAACGTGCAGTTATCGATGGTCAATTCCTCCAGGTTTAGTGCCACATTTCTCAAAGCAAGGAGGAGCTCTTTGTTCTCAACTGCTGATGGAAGCGATCCGTGGAGGAACAGGAAAACAGTCTCAAGATGAAGACTTTTCAGAGAGCATTTTCCCTTTACCGCGGACTTGCTCATTTCGGTAACCTGTAATACGAGTAAAAAGGGATTGCTTCGTAGGAACAAGGGTGAATTGTTATTGAATTATTGATGAAAATGGTGACGGCGCGAGGATGAAAAGTTTCCGGTGAAGTGAGATTGCGATCAGAAGACCAAAAATTTTTTTGCAATTCGTCTGCTAAAGATGTTGTTCCGGACTGAAGTCCGGAAGGGTTTTTTGTTTTATTCCTTTCGTATCGTTTTCTCCTTTTCCCCCTATTATCCACGTTTTCGGGTTGACTTGTTTCTGCGATAGGTAAAAAAGGCTTTTGAGTTCAGTTGTTGTTGGTATAACAGAAAATACAGAGCTAAATCGCAGTGTACGCGTCGTAATATTCCTCGTGGCAGTCGAGTTACGGAATATACAATAAACCACGGCTGCTCATAAAGTGTCTGAATATTTTGAACAGTTAATCGTTTCCCGCATTCTTTGGACAGCCAAACGCGTTGCATTTCTCGGGCTGTTCGGAACAGATGCTGTAAACAATTCTAACATCACTTACTCGATCTTGGTTTCATTGCCCAAAATACACCACGAGAGAAATAAAAGAAAAAAAATAAGTCTTCTTATGGAGCGGCTAGGCGTCCATTAGAAATGCCGGAACTGAACTAAAAAATCCGGACAGGTCACACTCGTTTATTCGCTCGTTTCATAATTCATTGTTGTGCAACTACGAGGCAGGCCGAAAGAACGCCGCAAATCCGGCCTGGTCCAAGTTAGTATCCTGCGTGTCCGTGTAGTCCTTTTGTCGAGTCTTCCTTGTGTCTTATACGTCCCCGCTCCCCGCTTATAGTCGGTAGAAAAGTCATTTCAGCATGTGATTGTTTTATGATTTCCTAAGATGTTTTAAATTTCAGCTCTTATTGGGCACACCAATTTGAGGCATATAGCATTGTAACGCATAATAACGCATTACAATGCAAAAGTTTGAGTGTACCAGTTTTATTTGTAAGGGGAACCAGTGTTAGCAGCAAACACTGCAAGGTGTCATTGTTAGCTAACAATGACATCTGGGATTGCACAACAGGAAATAAGGGTTACGAAAGTTTGCCTATTTGTTGACGGAATTCTAAATAAAACTTCCGTTATTGCGGCTGCCTTGATGGGTAAAAACTCATTGTTTTCTAGAAAGCTTAAATTTTCTTTAAATTAATTTTATTGTAAGAATATAGAAAAATTAATTAGAAACGAGAAAGAAAATCAAAATCGTTGAAAAATTAAAAATCCCGAGAAAAAAAATCTTAGCAGAGCGTGGTTTCGATCCACGGACCTCTGGGTTATGGGCCCAGCACGCTTCCACTGCGCCACTCTGCTGTACTAAATGCCAAGCCAGGCTGTATTTTCTACAACAACATCGTGTAAAAAGTAACGGTTCTTTTTGAGTTGGCTGGGCGTTCCCTAACCAATGTTTTTCGCGTGAAGTCACATGTTATTCACATTTTATAGGTCGAAGTAATAGTAGTTAAAAATGACCAATCTTTAGCTATTGCCACGTCAGATAGTTAATTGGGCTTAAGTAATTCTTTTCCCCTAGCGTGTAGCATTAAGTCGCTAAATAATGAATTATTATCTTAGGTTAGATAAAGTATGGATGTTAGGTTAGGTAAAGTTTAAGTTACGCTACTTAAAAAAGCAAGATTCATCCTTTTCTATCGAGACTATCCGGCGTAGCAATAGCTAAACATCTTCATTCGCAATTTGACGTGTCAATAGCACCAGTCAGTGACATAAACAATAGTCGACGGTGGATTATAAAGTGTCAATCAATTGCAACAATTTAACCATCCAATAATTTTCTTATTCTTTGAAAGAGCACAAACCCATAATGTCCGACCAATGTAGTTCTCTGTTCGGCAACAACTCACGGAAAAAGGTAATACATTCTGATTCTCCAAAACAAAACATGCTATTCATTCACTCTGATTCAATTCAACTGATTTTATTTATTGTATTTATATTATAGTTCCTCCAAAATGTCAAAACGTATGCGTTAGCCATTACTGCATTCCATTCTGCTGCTGTTCTCTTTGGAGCCCCACTATATAAGTAAGAATCTTTCGTAAGACATTCAAATCTGTTAATTAAGAATTTCTTTTCTAATTCTATATCCAATTTTTAAAGCGAAATCCTTAAAACCTTAGGATTCGCTATCTTAATGGCCTCCATTATCGTCATTCCAATGATGATTCGCCGTGAATTGACTCCATTAGACGCTCTACAATTGCTTCTTGAGTAGGAAAATCCTTGTTTATTTAATATTATTTTATCTCGAATTTATTAGCAATAGAGAAAGACAGTTTTGTACTAGCGCCCTCAGTCCTGATCAGCAACGAGCATTGTTGACTATATTAGGAGCTTGGTTAGGGGCGTTCGTTATTCCGCTTGATTGGGATAGACCTTGGCAGGTAGTTTTATCTATAAAATAAAAGAAAAATAATATTAGGGAAAAAAAAATAAAATGTAAAAATTACTGCAGGAATGGCCTATTCCTTGTTGCTCTGGAGCGGTACTCGGTGCAGTGTCGTTTTACGTCATGTCTCTCATATCGTATTTCCAACACGTTCTCCGGATTTCATGACAAACGTATGTAATGTATCCGGCTGTAAAACTGACACTCGTGTGTCATTTTGAACAATTAATTTTTTTGTCAGCTAATGGAGTGAAAGAAATTACAAATTTTAACGATTCTCATCAACGATTCTCAACGAAAGTTGATGAGAATCTTTAACCTAACCCAAACTGACCTGTAACCTAACCTAATTCATTTCCAATCTAACTACTGTATCAGTTTTCAACTCGAGTGACACCTGTTTGTCATTGTTTTTCTGGAGAACGTTTCGGAACCATATGACAGAAACGTTGTCAGCTTTTACCGCCCGGTCTTCAAACCGGAGAACCTGTTGCGTATTTCGTTGGTACGCAAACCGGGCCCTCTGGTGCCAGTAAATAGGAATTTTTTCGTTGAAATAATTAACACTTAGTGTAATTTCTGTGTACAACAATTGCTGGAAGAGGCGATTAACAATCTAAGTATTTAAAAAGGGTTCCTAACCGGGAATTCGTTAACGGTGAAAGTGTATGTGTGTGTGTGTGTGTTGAAGTTAGGGACGGGCACATACGAAGCTGATATATGTACAGAATCGCTTTTGCAAAAAAAATAACAACAAAAATCGTAACATTTTTTGCAGACTCACTAAAAATTGTCAATCCTTCGTCCAGGTTGGAATATCCGTATTTTTTTCTTTTCACAAAGTTCCATAAATCCATAAATTCAGGAAGTTGTCGATTTGCAAAGGCTTGTTAACTTTATATATTGCTGGCACATTATACCACATTCCCACTCTGCTGCGTTTTGTAAGCAACGCTTTATTCCTTTGAGTGATTCACAAATCCTTTTCGGATAATCCAGTTCTAATTAGTCCACTTAACTTTTCCTTCAAAGTCAACGTCGTGGTTTGGCTTCCAATCACAGCAGCTGGATTTACGAATTGATGTTTAGGGTAGAGAGGCGTGATACCATGAAAGTAGTACGGCCCGCCTGAAATGTGGAAAAGTGCCAATCAAATCCACAAACACTTTTTTTTTCTCAAATCTTTTGTTTGGTAGTGGTAAAGTATTTAGGTCGATGGTTTTGATGCTATTTGTAATATACATGTATATCGTGATCTTGAAAAAGATGCAATCATGCATCTTTCATCAGGCAGGAAGCAGAAGAGGAGAATAGCGAGTCAATGAATGGTTCAGGCAATCAATCAAGGCGCCATAGTTAGTAGGCGGCGGGTTCCTTTTTGCTGGAAAAAGGGACAATGGCTCGGATGCTTTTCATGGAGCTCTGAATGTTACAAAAAAAGACGAAGAAATAAAAATGCGGCAGACAAAAGTGAGTACTTTTGACTAATGATAGAACACAAGCTTGATAAAATCATAGAGTAAAGATAGAGAGAGAGGGGACGTCTGTGTGTAGAAGTCTGCTACCAAGAAATAGATCGACAAGGAGGAGACAAAAATGGAGCTGCATGCTTTATGGCTAAGACACAGATGGGTATCGCTTATCAGACACTTCGATTATAAACAGTTTAATTGTGAATACTAATTGTAAGGGGAAAATCAATTCCGAAAGTTCAGCTCAGATAAGCCAGGGAATTGATATATCCATATTGCCATCGATTTACATTTGAACCTCATTTTTATATTTCCCGCCATTATATTTCCCGCCATGAGCAAGGCGGTGGTCAAACAGATCTGACCAATCCTCTCCTCTCAGGGAATTAGCCTACAGCTTTCAAAATGCGTAACAATGGGCCCATTAGGAAGGGGCTGCATGTTCTCTCTCTCTCTATCTTTACTCTATAGTTAAAGTATATAAAACATGTGGAAAGATTTTGTGTGACTTCTTTCGGTTTCCCTTTCATCATTCCAGGCGTTATTTGAATTCAAATTCACCGCGCCAAACCGTCAACATGAAATCTGACAGTAAAATTCGAACAATTTGAACAATGAAAACTGTCCCCATGGCTAAAACCGTTTCAACCGCGTGTTTTCAAAATGAAACCGAAACCGAGGTAAGACGAAATACCGGGAAAGGGTAAAGTTAAAGATAATAAAAAAGAAAAAAAATATATTTAAGAGTGAAAGTGGTATGCTGACCTTCTTTTTACTCCCACTCAGGATCTCCTTGTACATTTCCGAACGGAGGTATCTTGAGTAACTGTCACTTCGCATGAGATGGTAGACATGAGCCTGGATTTATGTGTCATATAGTTAATAAATCTGAAAAAAATCTTTTTCGTACTGACAAGATGTTGCAATATATGCTTACCACTGCTCTATCGAAGGTCCATCTGTCAGGATTCTCCATAGCTATACGTGTCGCTTCGTGTGACTTGGAATCCACATTCACAGGACAGGTTGCATCCGAGGCCAAAAACTCGGCCCATATATCTCGCCCACGATAGACCACTTGAGATTGCGGTAGCATTTTGAGACGTTGCACAGCCTCCCAGAACCTTGAATTGAAAAAAGGTACGGAATTTATTATCAAAAGGAGGTAACCTTTTGTTATATATCAGAAGGAAACGTTGTAAATCTGTCCATTTTGTTAGTTTGTGTTTTCGATCAGTCAACTAGTTGTCAATCGTTAACCAGTAAATCAGTTTGAGTTTGTTGTAAAAGCAGATCGTTTCTTGGAAATCAACCAGTTTCAGGCTCCCGTATACCTTAGCTTATTGATGCAAAACAGTCACAGATGGCACTGATGTTTGTTATTGTTTTGCCAACAGGTTCGTCGGTTTCAAACCCCGTAGATTAGAATGACACGTAGTGTGTCATATTGATGCATAACGTTCTCCGGAAAAAGAATGACAAACGGGTGTCAATCGAGTTGAAAATTGGTAGTTGGATTGGAAATGCACTAGGCTAGGTTAGCTTTGGTTAGGTTAGATTTAGTTAGGTTAGGTTAGATTAAGTTCATGGAATGTGTTGGTTTTTACGAAACGTTGGTCTGAAATTCCCTTTTCTAACCGCCTATAACGAGTTAAGCTATGACGGGAGCCTTCAGATTCGTGGGTTTGCGCAAGAGGCTCAGTCTAGTGCATTAAGTGTGTCATTCTGGCAACAGAGGGAGACGTAGTCTATAATTTTTCCGTAGTGAGTAATTCTGCCAGTAGAGTCTATTCGTAGCAGTCTGGAGGCGTAATGCAACGTTCAAATGTTTAATTCAATCATGTTTTTTGTGGTATCGCCTTTTTATCTTACTTGAGATTCTCGCTACTGAATTCTTTCTCTAAGAATTTGACAAAGTGTTCATGGCCGACAGGGTCCTTGAGTAGCTCTTGCAGACTGAAACCCCAACGTTTGACTCGCTTAGCTTGGATTTCCTTTCTAATCACGAAATGAAGTAAATTCAAATTAGTAACCCAATCATTTCCTTTGAAAGAAAACTAAAGTGAGTTAAGTATCCACCCTTGTTTGTCCTGCTCCCAGAAATCTACGGTATCAGACACCCAAGGATTCAAAGGATCCGAAGGGGTTAGGAAGGGATCATACTCGACGTATTGCTCAAAATAGCTTATAAATCTATTAAAAGAACAGAAATTTAAACTTACTTTTGTTAAAAAATCTTTTGGTAAAAATCATTCTTAAACTAAAAAAAAAACTTACGATTCCGCGACTTTGGAGACTTTCGTATTGGTTCGCGCTAATCGTTTTCGAAGTCCTTCAATCTCTTTCTGGGCGAGGATTATTGGATTTCCTTCGGGGTCTTGGTCGCCTAATGAAGGGGAGACTCGGCCGCCAGCCACTCCGATGGATAAATGACGTGTGCTCTTAATGGGACGGTGCATTCGACAAGCCTTTTTTATATCCATTTCGGTCGTGTTCACGCAGCCAGGCTAGAAAATAGACATCATTATTGGAAGAGTGACGAAACTGTCTTGGAGTTTTATACTTACAACCGGTCGGTGGACATCCCAAAACGCTCTTTCTTGGCTGTCCAGTACTTTGCGTTCTAATTTGTCCCGCTTTTTGTCAACTCGTGATTGCGCTTCGGCTTGCATGAAAATAAACTCCCATTTGCGCGAAAACATTTTCTGTAAACGAGCCAGGTTTTCGGCTTCATAATCAGCCAACTCGAGGCGGGCTTTATTTTGCATTGTTCTCTTGCACAAGTACACGGCTGGAGAAAATCGAAAAGTATAAAATGTAACTATTAGTCTTTTTTAATAAAGAACTGTTTTATTATTTTTTTAAATTAACATACGTATCCTTACGTGTACGTATATGTGTCCTTAAATTCTTACATATGTTCATGTGTACTTGCAAATATGCATGTATAATTAAGTGCGCAATAGCTACAATTACCCAAATGCGTTTTAGACTAACGTTACGTGTAGCACAGTTATGTGCATAGGGAAGACACACCCCCGTCCAATCAGAGAGACGCTTCGCCAGCTAGTCCCTTCCCAAACGCTTGAGCTCGTGGGTTACCGTTAGCTGTTCGTTAAGCTACCAGTACAGCATGAAAACGTTCGAATTCTTGAAGCACTTGGAGGCGCTAAACCTTTAGCTCAAGCGTTAGGGAATTACGAGTTTTGTACACTGAAGTACTTCAGTTAGTACTGTTACTATTAGATTAAGTGAACTACTGTTAGATTAATTTACCGTAATCTGTGTTCTCTGGTTCCCAACAGTTGGACGGCCAGAAGTATGGAGTCTAAAAATGTATAACACAATATCGTGTGTTGGTTAATTGCTTGTAAATTTTTGTTATTTTTATTTTAAGAATGTATTTGTTGTAAGGGATGTACTTGGAACCTGTAGAGCGTACCGTCGTTTTTCACCGTCAGAACGTGATCTTCCACGGGGAAAAAGTAGCCGTGGGCTGCGACGAGATGAGCCAAATGTAACGCTTCCACTAACAAGCAAACCCCTCAGTTAGTCTTAATTAAGAATCTGACTCTCATTTAGAGCAATCTTGTGAGGACATGATTTGTTATCCCTTATTCCTTGCGAGAGAACCCAGATTAATCTGTTATTTCTTTGCCATTCGGGTAAATAAGTCTTCCCCCGTTCTTAATTAACCACGTTATCGACCTTATTCGTGCTTTGCATGTTCTTTTATCATTATACGTTGTTTGATAAAGTGGGTTTGTGCGTTTCTTTCTTGGCCGGAATCGAAAGTGCAAGAGATAGAAATTCAGTTTCATCTTCTCACTTACTTTGATCAGTCACATCCAAGTTTTTTATCATCCATAGCACGAGATCGTTGCCTACGAAATTACGGTAATTAAGGGTAACTCTGAGCTGTATATATATTTAGTTTTTTTTTTACTATAAAAATATATTTTTTGAAATTTATTTTCTTACCGCTGAATACTGAAGGAATTTTGTTCATGAACGTCTTCACGGTACGCACAGGCACGCCCGCCGCATCGTCTTGCATTCGTTCGATAATTTGTTCCATCTAAGATTAATATGCATATGACGTCTCTATACTCTATAATCAAGACGAAGATACACGACTCTATATATTACCTTTCGGTAAACTAAATGATTGGGCGTCTCCTCCAGATGGTAATTGCCTGCACTGGTGGTTTTCCCCATAACTAAACTTGAAGAACCAGGGGTGGACTGTCCATTTAAGACAGCTGCTGCGGCCGCCGTTATGGTATCGGCGGCATTGCCAGTAGTGTTGCTGCTACTTTTGGTGGATTCCGTACTGTGTGGCCTCTCCGTGCTCATACTGCCCATGCCGAGACAAGGGCAATCTTCACGGTCACTGATGGAAGCCCAGCTCTGTGTATACAGCCCAGTGCAGGGGATGGGAAGAAAATCAATAGAAAGAAAAAGTCGTATAATAGGGAGTAAACTACTCCCTCGTATAGAGGGAGGAAACTACGGTATTACGCTTTCAGTATTACGATGGAAAACAGGGTACGAATACGCTTACCCGTGAATACATCACGTCAGTTGGCGCCAGTCAATAACATATTAATATGCGTGACCAATATGATTAACATTTCTATGCAGCGAATCGTGTTTACTGATACAGGAACTTTTACCCAGTTCCCATAGTCGCCTTCGCTTTTTCTTCTCTCGAAATAACTCTTTTAGGCTGGATGACTCTTTCTACCCTCTATACGTCTATAGCATACAAGTTAGAGGGTTACATTATGGAGGGACGGCTCCATCGATTGATCATTGATCGCCCTTGTCTTCTCTCCCAGCACGACATCGCCATGGGTCTAAACTAAACTGACTGACTGTGCTTTTTATTTCTGGGCCTAAAAGCGACTTGACTACTGACTTTGCGACTCGTGAAGGTTACACAAAGTTACAGAATCCCGTAAGATAAGATGTATTCGAGTAATTCTGGGTAATTCTGGGTAATTCAATAATTGGGTAATTCTTCTGGGTAATTGAGGGTAATCAGAAAACCGATACTGGAGCAGGCCTTAAAATGTCGCTGAAGGCTGGTAGTCGTAGCATAGGGTAATGATCAATTGTACCTGCTCACGGCCGAATGCGGAAAATACGAGTCGGCAGCGAAGACTTAGTCGATGGGAGTGTCTCGAAGGCGTTGTAGGAGTGGCACGTGTGGGAGGGGGCCAGGCCCAAGGGCCCCGTCCACGACACAACAACGGGATGACAAACTGGGCCAGAATGGAAGGCTAAATAAAATACATTCTGTCTTCTTAGTTGCGTGAAACTTGATCCTTATTATATATTAGTACACTTGTGTGAATAATTATTAAAAATAGATACATTCACAGTCTTCTTAGTTATGTGAAACTTAAATACTTATTAAATACTAATAAATGCATTCACAGATGTCTTCTTAGTTGTGTGAAATTCGAATCCTTATTCAGTACTTGCATGAATAAATTATAAGTGTCAGACAACTTGTAATGGTAACGGAAAAGCTCAATGGCAGTAGAAATTGCAAAAGAAAGCAATGTCTTCCCTGGAATTAGAACTTTACCTTTATCAATACAGATTGCTTTGTTTCAAAGCTTTCTAAAACATGTTAAAATTCCTTCGTTTTTATTGAAAGGGAGTATCTGTACAGTAACGAACTTATTGATCGCTAGATGGACTTTGCAAATGGACCAATCACATTACTTTCCGTTGTTTAGACCAATCCTGTCATTTCTATCCTACTTTTTTCGCTTAGGAAAGGAAATACCCTCTAAACTCACCAGCAAGTTTGAATGAACTGCTCCTTTAATTGATTGGGGAACTTAGAAGGGATATGGTGTTGAGAACCCTACCTAAGCGTAACAGCGTCTAAACAATGGGAAAACAATATGATTGGTTAATTTACAAAGTCCATGTAGACAATACGTTTCAGTAAGTTCGTTACTGTACAATCTCGTGATTCTGAAGACGAGTTACAATTCATTAAATTCGTCTATTACGTAGTTGGGTTCGTAATATAAACGTCCAACGTCGTATATATCTAGGGTTGAAAACGCTTTCTCGATCTGGCCTTAACGAACGTAGCAGGTCTAATTTTAGCGGGGTCCCTTTCAAATTAGGAATCGACTCGAGATTTTAACGCTGAAGCAGGCAGAAAAGGCCAAGGATGTACGCCAGCCTGCCAAGTTGGAAAAAGTTTGATTTCTAAAGTTTTGAAAGTACTTCACCTTGGCAGCCAAACTGTAAGCGAACAGCTCTTGTTGTCACTACTGGCCGTCTCTTGTTTGCGCAAACAGCGCTCGTTCCAGTTGTTATTGTTATTACTAATTCTTCCGCCAGGAAACGTTATATCACCAGCAGTATATTCGTTGTGCCTGGGGCTTTTTTATCTATTGGTTCCGTCTTGTTAGGATTCGGTCAACCACAATTCCTTGGGCATCAACGCACATCCTTCACGACATTCTTCAGTGACTAAATTCACTGTTGGAACCCTCGGAAGGAATGTTTAGCTCAATCGAAGCATAAACAACTTAAAGCTGGTCTTTTAGACAGATTAGAAAATTGGGAATAACACTAGTCCCAAAACTTGCAATAACTCACTGTTAAATTACATTCAATGTGCACTTTGTTATTTTGACGGAGGCTGGCCGCAAAGCCCTCCTTCGGAGCTTTTCTGTGTTGCAAATCGAACAACTCGACTCGACCAGGGCTTGCACAAGTCGGAGCCCCTTACGTGCGTTGTCGGGACTAGGTTGCGTGAATAGAACCCCCAAGTGAGAAAGAGCAGGATAAAGAGAGAGAGAAAGAGAAAGATGCGCAAAGACCGATCCTAAAATCAACGCCCCCAACCTGATGACGACGCTCTAGTAAGAAAACTCCGTCCGCCTTTGGGACCGATGTTTCCTTTTCTCGATGGGCGTGGCAAAGCTTTGGGTGGGGGATGTCAAATCGCTACGGGGGCGGGAGGAGAGATTGCGGACTTGGAAACCTTGCCTTTTGCTCGACGTTGCTATGGGAATCCCGATAAGGCGTAAACGTGCAAGGCCAGGCATCAAGATGAAAGAAAAATATTTAAAAAAAAAAACGTTTAAGAGGCAAAACTCGGAGAAGAATTTTGCCGAACCCCAATGTTTGTCGAAAGACCTACGGAGTGGGGGGAAAATGAGCCCGGATAAACGGAAAAGCCACCAAGAGATGTCCCATACGGGTCGATTAGCGGAAGAACCTCCTTCGTGCCATGCGTCCCTAATCTCAAGGGTCAAGTCATTGTTGCCGCCCCTTTGTTGTCCTTGGCCTCAGGCCCAATTCAAGGCGGGTACCAACGGAACTTGGGGTTTCTCTGGCTCTATTGTGGGAGAAAAAAGTTTGTCGATTGACTTATTTTACGTTATAAAGGTTAGGCTGTAGGCTAGGCATTCTTGGAACGTTAGAAAAGATTGTATTCCTAGTACCCTGAAGGAAAAAGAAAGAATGAAAACAATCTTGTTAGTTAATGATTCTGGCGTTGGTATGCTAGGATTGAACTTCTGGTCTGTATTGGTTTCAATTGACTTCAATTTTGTCGCCAATTGCTGACAAGAAAAAAAGGACTATCGAGTGTCATATTGCTGCCAAATGCGACGGCAGCAAATCGATTGCAGAGCCAGCTCTGAAAGCTTGGGCTTTAACCTTCGCGACTGCTGCGCCACATTACTGGCCAAGCCCCCGGAATTCTTGTAGATTCCGGACTCAAACATTGCGACGGATGAGAAATTCATGAATTTACAGTTGTAGTACAGTAAGAGATCTTAGAAATTCAAAAGAAATTCTCAACAAGTTCTTAGAAAATATTTCGAAGCGCCAAATTACTCCGCCAATACGGGAAGAAAAGTCGTTATTGTTACGTGACTTTCTACCTTATGGTCGTTTACCTTTTTCATATTATATTTTATGTACTGTATTATTTCTTATTTTTTTATTTTTAACGAGTGTGAGCATCTGCTCATTGCTAGCCTGTATTATTGTGTAATGCATTTTAAAGGGGGAGTCAAGTGCAAAAAAAAATTGTTATAGAGGAGACCAAAAGAAGTGTTCTGGCTGAAGAACCCCAATGTCAATTATGCATATTAACCGAGTAATTAATAATTTAGTGGTTTTAGCTCCGTCCCTTTGGTCCAAAATTCAAATTTCCCTAGCCTTATAACACGGGGGGACAGTTGGCCGGAGACCTAGCGCCTTTACCTATTAGCGCATTCAAAATTGGACCTTCTATTCATAGGGACGGCACTATTATATTTATTTGGAATGCTTAAACAAGTCTCTAGGTGCTTTGGTTAACTTACAAACTCAATCACAAAAATCTGACTTTTTCTTCGCGCCATCGCCCGATCGCCGTCCGGCCGGGCCGAGACCCGCGCCGAGAGCCTTTGGGCAAGTTTCGGTTCGGCTTCGCAGTCGAGAGCCCATCCCCTGGCAATGGGACCGCACGAGGCGGTTCCCACTACGCGGGTAACGCTCGCTGCATGTCGTTCAGCGGAGCCCGCAAGTCGCATTCTTTGTAATTCTAAAGGTACATTCTAAAACATGTTTAATGTTTTAAAAAATAAGAATAAAACTGTGCCACTAGATGTAGACGGGACAATACATTCTGCAGATATTCTGCAAATATTCTGCTAATTACGTGCTCATGTAATTTTCGTATCATTTAGACCGGTTCTCAATCTTGAGCACAGAAAGAAAAGATTCGTTCGATTCTCTCATACAATTTTTTTTAGTCTTATTTGTAATGTACATTATTTTTATTTTTTGTATTTTTACAATTTTTTGTTTGGTTCTTCTTTTAACACACCAGAGCGATGCATAGAAGCATAGAAGCCGCTTCCAGTAAGTTATAATATAGATGATGGCTTTCAACGGAACTCTAAAAAAAACGTGCGCGCTAAGCTGCTTCCATTCAATGCCATCTTTGCTTACTTTCTTTTTTCCTTTCTTCATTGGCTGTAGACAAACAAGACTTGGCTAGACCCCAGGATCTGTTAAAGAGTATTGGGCAGCCGAAAGGGATTTTTCCCTATTGAAGACATTTCTCTATTTCCTTCGTCTTGCCTCATGTTTCTTTGGGTGTAGGGCTTTTCTAAGGGATCGAGCAAGATAGGGAACAAGAGAGAAAGAGAAGGAGCGAGCTTGAAAACTCCAGCGATCGATAGAATTCCCAACATTCTGAGGGTTCTTGGCGGGAATTGTGAGAAATGTGCGGTTAGAGCGAGTCTCGCGTTCTTTTTATATCCCCGCCCCGAAAACAAAATTCCTCTCAAGTAGAAAAATAACAAGGATAGACGGCAAAGCAATTTGCATTTTCCCTTTTAAACATTCAATAATCTGCAAACAAGTCTGGAAGCTTGTACTGAATCTCGAAAAGCAATATACATGCCTCCGGAAATCCTTCTTTCCTTTTTCCTTTTTTATATATTTTATTTTTTAGAACAAGAAACCAAAACATTTAAAAAACTTGCAGTACTTCCATTCCGGATTTCACTTTAACTTTACTCCGCAAAGTAATGGAAAACGGCCCCGTGCGGAATATTGGGTCGTTTTCTTCTCCGATTCAAGCATCCGATTCCAGAGCTGGTAAGCGATACGTGTTCGTGGCGTAAGTTTGCAGCGTGACGATTTGTACTTTGGCATTAGGCAGACTGGCCGCGAGCTCTTTCTCGGCTTCTTGAACAAAACCTTCGCTTAAGCAGCTCAAAGCATCTTCCGTCAAAACCCAACACACCTGTTCCGAGTCCTTCGCGAGCTTCAGAGATTTCATCACGTGGTCTGTCGTTTGTTTCATTGTCTCTTCCTATTACATTATGAAAGGAAAGAAATTTACATTACATTTAAAAATATTACATTAGAAAAAAGGAAAGAAGAAAAATAAGTAAAAAAGAAATGCACATTACATTACAAAATCTTACATTAGAAAGAAAGAAAGAAGAAAAATAAGTTAAAAAAGAAAGAATGTACATTACATTACAAAAAAATAGAGAAAAAAAGTTAAAAATGAAAAGATAAGGATGCAAGAAAAGGAAAGAAGAAAGTAAAAAATTAAAAGAAAAGAAATAAGAAGAGCTTTTCTTCAATCGCTTACCTGTTCGGTGTACTCGGGAATAATCAATAGCCTCTTGAGTTGAGGCATGGCATCCAATAAGAGGTCTAATCCATTTCCCATGCCGAAATTGACAAGTTCCAATTGACGCAAATTCTTCAAATCGGAGAGCGCTTGAATTGCCATCAGTCCGTCCATATTAGAAGGACCTTCTTCGAGTCTTAGCATGTTCAAGCTTAGCAGACTGGAAAGCAATGGGAAAGCTTGACTGGAATCTTCAAATCCCGAGCAATCACCCAACTCTAACGCAGTCAAACTACTCAGGTGAGTTAACGATTCCAAGTCGGCATTTTTTAACTCCGAAAAGGTCGTTAGGCACTAAAAAAAAAAACGTGTAATTGGCAATCAGGAATCTTAGTAGGTTAGCGTAAGTCATAATAATGTACCAAATGCTTCAAATTCTGCAAAGTAGCTAAACTGTTCCAAGAGTCTTCGGCCAACAAGCTGCCAACTCCCCGGATTTTCAATTCCTGTAACGTTTCCATGCCTTTCAGCGGTTCTAGTTGGATTCTCTCGGTACTAAGGGAAAAAAAAAATTATTTCCCCGACCAACCTTCGAAAAAAACCGTTACCTAATAGCTGATGCGTCTATGGCAACTAACCGACGACAATTTTTGGCCATGGCCGCAAAGACTCGAGCAGGGCAACGTCCCAGGTCGATTCGCTGAAGCTCGGACAAGTTACTGGCCGCCACTTCTAATCGATTCCAGGTCTCTTCTGGCGAGGCGGCGAAAAGCATTTTCCGCATATCCAAGTTGAGGGTGCAAGATCGCCTTAGACGAGTAGTAAAGCCCATCCAGTCCACGATTCGCGAGTTCTTTAACTTCACCGTTCGCCACTTTGAAGACAGAAGTGGAATATAATAGCAAAGAGAATAATAACAAAAGAATTGCTAATAGAATTTATAAAAAATATATGAACATACATATTATAATAAATATAAATGACATTTAATTTTGAAAATTTTATAACGATTTTTTTTAAATATAAAGGAAATTTAACTTACGTGCATGTGATGCAGAGCCAAGTCCCGCCACAGCTTACAAACACGGGCGGCACACAACAGCTCCTGTACGGTCAAAAATCTCAACACATGTAGCAATCCGTTGTAGGCGTGGCTCAATTGTTGCATAAAAAGAGGAGAACTACCCTCGAACAGATTTCTGTCCTGGATTTTGGGAGTCGAAGCCCCAGCGCTCGGACTCGTCGCTCTCTTAGGACTACGACAAAATAAAAAAACAAGGCGGTATTTAAAACAATCTTGATCACTATTAGTGTTTAGAAATGTACATGTCGAAGTTCCCAATTATAAATTTACCCAGAGCTAAAACGAGCGCGAGCGAATTCGCTCGCGCTCACGAGCGCGCTCGAAATTTTGCGAGCGATGAGCGCGAGCCGCTCGTTTCATAAATTTGCGAGCGCGAGCGGGGGCGCAAACGAAACGAGCGCACGCTCGCGATTGTAGCGCCATCTGTTGGCAAATTTCCGTACTTTATACCATGAAGCTACAGAGCTTAAAGCAGATGGGAGCGACTGATGTCAAAAAGACGCCAAGCGTGTTCAACGTGCTCGTTTGGTGCTGTATTTGTTTGTATATTGTATTACAGCCCAGGTAAAAATTTAGCATGATAAATTCGGCATCATGATATATAATAATTTTTCACAATTTTTCATGTTATTAATAGCATGAAAAATTGTGAAATTTTTTTAGCTGGGGTAAATTTTTTTTTACTATAATAGCTTCGGCATAACAACATAGTAAAGTCTTGTGCTAGATTCAGACTGGTAATATCTCCGGCATTGCCACAAAAAATAGTCATAAGTGAAAGGATAATTCTTGGAATTCTAACACCTTTGCAACGCATTCAAATGGCAGAATTCTAAGAAATGGTCTCTCCGTTATGATTTTACTATGTGATAGCTAAAAATAGGGCAAAAATACCCCCACGCAAAAATAAAGCAAACTGCTGAAATGTTTGACGGTTCATTCTGTAAATGGCTGTAATGCTAACGAGCGCGAGCGCGAGCGCTCTTTTTTTATAATTGCGAGCGACGAGCGCGTGCGCTCGCCAATTTTGAAACGAGCGCGCTCGTTGGAAAACGAGCGATTTTTAGCTCTGAATTTACCTTTCTTGTAGTGGAGCGTCGGCTGGCTCCATGTAGGTATCAGCCGGCCCCCTGCTGATGGCGATAAATCGTTTGCCGTTGATGACTTCCAAACTGAGCAATCCCAGACACGGCGTTTTGAATCCTGTCGAGCTTCGCTTTGTTCTTGGCGTGGTATTGGAGTTGTTGGACGGAGTCATCTTGGGCAGTTTCGCAGGAACGGCCGGCGACGTAGCGCTATCTTCATTACAGGCGATGCAAAGGCTTTCGTTGGTCATTCCATAGACACAATCCAAGTGATACATCGTTTGGCATGACGCGCAAGTCAGCGGAGCCGGCATTCCAGGGCGTATGCAAGTATCTCCACATTTGGAAGGGCTTTTTCTACCAAATATCAAATAAACCAAGAATTAATCACGTTTTTTTCTTTTCCCGCTTGAAAAAGAAGGCTAAATACATAGAAGTAAATAGATAGAAGGTAAAGAAGTCAGAATAAACCAGCTAAATATTGCTACTGACTTGTCCAAGTGTTCCTCGGCTGGAACTTCGTTTTCTTTCGAGCCTTGTTTCGGTCCCCATAACCGTACCTTCAGCTTGTCATCGCCAGTCTTGCCTTTCTTCCCTTTCTTCCCCTCGGCGAGCCATTCAACTGGTTCTTCAGGACCGCCCGCTTCCGCACTCCATCCAAACGGCTCTCCAGTCACGGCAGACAAATCATCTCTCAACGCTTGCAAGCTTTTATGTCTTAATTCATCAGCCTCAGCTTTCTTAGCCGCTTTATCCTTCCTGGCAGTACTCTTATCCTCTCCATCCTCCTGAAAAGCACAACGAAACATCTTTTAGTGACTATCTTTCATTTTCGTTTTATCGATTTCCTTTCGACAGAAGATTTTCCTTACTTGAACGCGCTTTTTAGCCTCTCGAGTGGTCTCAAACTCACCACTCACTCCAATAGGTCCTTTAGAATATGTGAAATTCTCAGGGAGCAACGGAGTACCAGCTTGTGACACTGAAACCACACAATTTAAAACATTTTCTAGCGTTTTATAATTTTTTTCTGTTTTAAGGAAAGCCCATTAATTCTTCTTTTCTTAACTGAAGCCAACTTACAATATTCAGACAGTTCCCGAGCAGAACGCAATTTTTTCCCACAAGGAGCGTGGTAAAGTATTTCAACAGGGGTTTTAGAGGGTTTATGCTCGGCTCCGGGACGGTAAACCAGTTCACGCTTCCATCCTGCGTTAACATAAAGCTTTATCAAATTAGCAAAATTAATAAAAAGTAACATAAGAGTTAAAATGAATCAAATTGATCTAAAAAACTACGAGTTTTATACCGTAATCAAAGGGGATTTTGTACAACGGAGATTTGAGCTCGATCGGAGCAGGTTTACTATTCGGTGAGCTGCGCTTTCCCGTCATGTTCACGGACTCGGGTGTAGTTCGCCCTGAACTGTTCTGATCCGTGGGGTAGTCCAGTTCCATGCTCTCGTCTTCAGGAGGCTCTGGCATCAATCTTGGATGTTCCACGCGAGATTTTCCTTTCTCTTTTTTCACAGCAGAAGAGACTTTGTCGGTATGATCATCCGTTTTCTCCTTTTTGCTCAGCGACAAACGAAGTTTAGGAGTGGTAGTCGCTGGTGGAGCAGTAACAGGCGTGGTGGGTGGTGGCTGTCCTTGGAGAGGGTGGTCAGGACCGAGCTCCATTTCCTTTTCAGCGGCATACAAGCTGGCCGTATACGCTTGAGTCTGTGCCTCTACTTTGGCTTGAGCTTGGGCCAGCAGACGCTTACTACCGCCTTTCTCGATGGCCAGGAGATAGGCCATGCCTTTGCCTTTCATGCGGCCCGGTAACACGCGCGGAGTAACTACTGAAGATAGAATCAATCCCTGGTTTAGTACAGTTCAACGTTTTGTAGGCAGTAGGAAAGATTGTTAGAAAGAATACCTGTTAATTCTTCCGTAGCTGTGGAGCGTCTTTTCCGTTTCTTAGGAGGTGATTTTTCCTCTAATTTCTCGGCAGCCGGTTTGGGAGACAGAGCAATAACTAACTGGCCAGCCTCACTGTCTTCGCTTTCATTGCCTGCTATGTCCTTGGCTGGTTGTTGTTCTAGAAGTTCCCCTGTCGTTTCAGCTGGTGTGGCAATAAGGTCTGTTGGTTCTAATTTAGGTGGTAATAGTTCTGCAAACTTGGGACTGCAGGGTGCTTCGATTTCAGGTTCACCTTCATCATGCTCGGTTTCTTGTTCTTGTTGTTGGGGAGGCTCAGGCTCAGGATCAGCTTTTGTAGGACTTGCATTCTCAGGCAAGACGTCTTCTGGAAATTCACTGTCATCCATTGTCACAAAAGAACCTAATTGCAATTCAGATTTAGGCTACTGACTTAATAGTTTCTTTGTTTACCTATAAAATGCTCAAGTTGGGTTAAATGAAGCGGGAAAATCGTCCCGGCATAGCTGAAAAAGCTTTGCTTCCAAACTGCTCACAAGAGTCGCTTGGCGTCGCATGCAAGAGTATGAAGTTTGATGGCGCAAAGCCACTGGACACTGCACCGGTACGAAAAGTTAGAACGCGTTGGAGCTCCACCAAATGTTATGCGGAAAGAGGGCGAAACATTCTTACATTTAGCGACAACTTCACGACTACCTGCGTTTCAGTGTTACTAAATAATTAAAAAAAAAACAGCTTTTAAAGATATTTAAATTTTCAAATCAACTAAAAAATAAGTATAATTAAAAAAAAATAAGTATAATTAAAATAAATAAACGCAATGACGTATTGTGAAAAAAAGTTCGTACAGATGTTATACGTTCGATTGGCAGAAGGTTATACTGTGGTTCCAAGTCCGAAAAGGACTTTGAAATAAACGGGGTACAATAAAACGGACTTAAAAATTGGGCGAATGTTTGTATTGAACACGTAACATTGCACTAACAATAGGCTGGGCGGAAGCAGAACTAACTCCCAAAAAGCTGGAAAAATACTGTCAAGACTCAAGAGTAATTAGGATTATTAAGCGAAGAAAACAATTCCTTCGTAAGAAAGCGTGGGCGGATCATTATATCAAAGGGTAACAGTATTGCGTCATATGCGGAATAATGGGTTCGTTCCTATAGAGCTTTTGCCAAATTACGCCTCTCGCGGCAAGAGTTGGAGCAATCCGCCATTTTGAGTACATTTAAGTTAAGGTAAACAAACAACAACAAACTGTTTTTCGTGAATATTGGTTTTGCTTACAGCTTTTACAAGTAGCTCAGGTAAACAAACAAAAAGACACAATAAGACACCAAGCAATAGACACAAAGCAAAACCAATATTAATGGAAAACAGTCTGTTGTGGTTTGTTTACCTTAACTTAAATGTACTCAAAATGGCGGATTACGCCAACTCTTGCCGCGAGAGGCGCAATTTGACAAAAGCTCTATAGTAGGCGACATCTGTTGAGGCGGGAAAACGAATGTGGTATTCAAAAATAGGCGGAACCAATAACACCATTCTTACCATACGAAAATATACCAGAAAATGTGTAATAATTAGTGATTGTAGTACTAAGAAATAGGGGGGAAATGAATTACCTAAAGGTATATTTTGTATCCAGAAATTGATATATGATTATTTAGAAAAAATAATATCGTATTTTTTTTTAAATTAAAAAATATATTCCTTTTCATACAAGACAGTCTTGTCTCTGAAGCACGTTTGCGCACTCCAGTACAAGCGTATTCGAACCACAAGCCTATGGCGACACGTCTATGCTAGTTATGTTATAACAACGAAATCAAGTCATTCGTGTTCGCACTAAAAACTTGTATAAAATTAATGGAGAATCTAAATTTTTCATGAAATGGAATGCAAAAAATTCCAAAATGAAACTTCACGAGACTGTATACCAGCAATTTTAATACAATTTTATCTGTTCAACGGTATAAGAGCGACTTCGCGGGGCTTCATGGAACCGTTTCTTGTTTTTCACTGCACTGATAAGCGCTTCTAGCCCCGTCAGGGCATTTAGGCATTGAGACTACAGAAACAAATGCGAAAGTTTAAAACGATTTCTTAAAATATTAAACAAATATACCTTGCGCGCAATTAACTCTTGCATGGTCTTCAGCAGCGTCTTAAACGCCGGGTCTTGAATAAGGAGCAACTGGTTATGCTGTGCATCCAAAAGCAACGCTGCCCAATCCAGCAAGTTTTCCAAAGTGGGTGCACTATTGCTCTGCAGCGATGAATTTTCCAACGAAACCGCCAAAAACTCGAGCAGTTTTACCGCGTTTGTCGTGGACAAATTCCTTAAGGCTTCGAGGAGGAAAATTTCGTTAAACGACAGGGCAAGTAGGACGTTGACAAACGCAGATTTGGCAGGTGAAAAGGGTAAAGGAAGATCGCAAGATATTTCCAGCGCGTCGAAATGGCTGTCGGCGAGGGGAACAACCAGCTCCAGCATTCGCACCAAGTAAACTTCGGAAACGTCCTTCAAGTAACTGAGCACGTAAAGCATTGCCTTCAGATCCTTGTTCTCTAGCGTCATAGGGAAGATTTCGTCCGCAACCCTAAAAAGAGAACCACTTGATTACCAAACGAGTTACATAAGAAATTAAGAGACTTTACATGGCATGAGACAATCCGGAATTTAGCAGCGAATAAAATCTCTTCACCACATAGGTTTGCAACGATTTTCCCGCCTGGATTGGCGGTACAGGATGACACGCTTTTTGCTCGGTTCCCCATCCCATACTTTCAGGTGCACTGACATCTGCAACTATTTTTTTTTTTTTTTAAAGAAAATTACTGGTAAATGCAACAGTATTTACCTGCGTGCTTTCCGACTAGCGAGGCTAAAAGCGACGGTTGCAAGCGATAGGGCACCACGATCAGATTCTGTCCCACAGGCACAAACGCCCATCCTGTGGCTCCTCTATGTGTAACCCACAATTGAGGCGGGTGGGAGAAGACTTTCAGTTTTCGCACAGCCGGACTGAGTAAGAATTTGAGGTCCCAGAACATTAGGACGGCTCCTTCATCGCTGGCATCTGCGCCGTACAACAGAATGTGAGTGGAGTTGACAGCTTGAATGCAGACGGGTTGCGCAAGGTTAATTTGATGAACTTTACAAGAGGCCAAAGGTTTCATGTCACTCGACAAGGAATACCGTGCTAACATCCCGTCTTTCCCTGCAAAAAGGTAACAAAAAATCCGTTAAATTTGTCAGTTACGCAGACAGTTACGTTAACCAAATGACTGATCCACACTTTTGGCCACGTGATACTCACACAAAACGACAACTTCTAAACCATTCCCTGTCTTGACTACGGTGCGTCCGCAAACTTGGTTTTTCCCGTTTGTTAAGGTAAACGACAAATGGCTCTCGGGTTGGCCATTATCGGCAAGTTTTAAGCAGTAAACACGAGGTTCCTCCTTTCAAGTCAGAAAATATTACGCTACTGAAAGTTTTCGGGCTCATCACCCGTCTTTGTTCCTTTTACTTTATGGGTCCTGGTAAATAGTATTACGAATTTTTTCCCGTTCAAGTTTTCTAGAAAGGAATGCCGCAGACGCTCGCCTGCAGCAAGAATTCTGGGCTTTTCTTTCTTTCGGTTCTGTAATGCAGCATCGAAAGACTCGCAAAATCCAGTCGAATACACCACCAAGGAAATTGCATCCTTTTGTGGCAAAACTGAATGCAGTTCTGTCGTAAACTGAAAGGATAATACGATATAAAACGTTATGAGAAAAAGGCAACGATTTTTTTCTAACTTACGGCGAATTTTTTCATCTGGTCAAGGTTAGAGTGGTTCGATTTCCATACACTAAGATGCTCATAATTAAACACCCCCACATATTGCTGTTTGGTGGCATCGTAGACAACTGGGCTGGTAAATTGGTTTGATTGCCTCGTACTCCAGCTTTGCAAAGGTTTCTGATCCGACAGCTGAAAGTCAAATACAATACATCATTAGAATAAGGATTAAGTAGAATAGTATAATTAATTTTTCGGAACGTTTTTTACCTTGTGGCGTACAGCAATGTTTCCACCAAGGGTAACTAAAACGCAATCTTCTTCCTGGTCTGAACTGAGTCCAACTAAAGCCTTGGTACCAACCAAAGGACACAGCGTGTAATATGGCTTAAAATAAGACATACTGCGCAACAATGAATAAGGGTTTTGTTATTTTATTTGTTTATAAACTGGCAAAAACCCTCCAAAATTTCAACGTGTCTGGATGTAAACCGAACATTACCACGTGACAATACAGAGAGTACAAAAAAAGAAGAGGTTTCGTCCTTGATGCACTAGAGAAGAATTAATAAGTACAGTTCAGCCATCTAGTGGCGATTGAAGAGAAACGAACTAGATTGAGTAATCGATGGTCCGATGTTTGAACCGGATATATTCCAATGGTTAACATGCCCTAAAAACTGAATGTACTGAATAATACTCTTATTTAAGTTCCTTGAGACTAGAGACTAGACCAAGAGGGGTCCAGGGCAACGGTATAGTAGAAAGAGGTAACTATGACAACTTGGATGTTAAGTCTATTGTGCAGCAATGCATGGGGTTCTCATTCCTTCCATATGTACCGAGTTATATACTCGCATTCCAGCAGGCGGAAGGCGGTCGAGATAGTTAAGTTTGTGATAGCGAAAGAACAAATTCTTTTGAGCAAGTAAACTCTTCACCGAGGGAAAAAAACGTACAATGGGGCAGCCTCCAACTACAGCTTTGAGTAGTAACACTTGTCACTATTCCCTAACAATACCATCTGAAAAACATCTTCTTGACAAGGCATCGATTGCCGCGGACCGCAAACCTCTTTATCGGAAAGCCTCCGCTGTGTCCGGCACCAACTCCAAGTAAAAGCCCACGATCCGAAAAGAATAAACAATGGTCGTTGAGAAAAACCCGGTGCCGTACTTGTTCATAGATTTTCCATACAAAAGCCACATCAAAGAAAAAGAAAAATCACGAGAAAAATCTGCTCTCTAACGTCTTATTCTTACCGTTTAGCGGCGCCTTTTTTATTTCTGTATTGTCGTGTAGGCCCAGGTTAAGCAAGACCAGCTAAAGCTAACCGAAGCTTTGGAGCTCAACTCAGCAAAACTGAAAACGCTTCACATCTTGAAGATGGAGAAAATAGCGCTGCAAAAGCACATTGAACTGCAACAGCAACAGCGGGTAAGTATAATAAGCTTAGCTTCCTAAAAGCACATTCAAGACACAATGACAAATAACTTGTTTGACATTTACGTAGACGTTAGCTGCTCAGGAGATGAGTCGAACAAGAAAAGAAGGCCTAGAAAGGGAACTGCGTGATTTGCAATTGACGGCTAATCTGCAAGATGTCACCGTGCACAGTCTGAAAAGACACACCCATGCCCTGAAGTGCAAGATCCCTCGTAAACCCAAAACTTAAATAATTAACCAACAATTGATTAGCGTTATGAATCACTCGACTCGAGAGAATAAACACACAATCCCTAATGTAATCCTTGAAGTAAACTTTCATACCGTTCTGCAGAAGTGAAATATGAGAAAAGGACGGAATATTTTTGGAATATTTTTGTAGTTGCACGCAAGACAACGATTAATGAATCCGTGGGATAAGGCGAGCACCAAAGTGGGCATATCAAAATTATTCCGTTTCGATCACGGCAGCGTAATTTACTGTATACACAAGTTCAGCCAGTTCTCGTCACCTCACGGCTACAATATATAAAGCATACATATTTCGGGGTATAATGTAGGACATGACAAATTACGACCACTAATTTAGCTGTATGTTACGCTTGTCAAGCTTATTTCTTCTTTTATTTCCGTCATATTTTGGTCCCCATAATATGGGGAGCGGGGGGTTATACCTTCGCGATCCCATGCCAACTGTCACAAACTCCATAACCACATGCACTACTGTCATGTGCCATGGAAGTTTCTCTCTTGGTGCGGTGGAAGGTCGTACCTGTACAACAAAACCGGAAAATATAATGTAATTAATAACTGTGCAGACAGAACATGGCTTGCGAGTAAAGAAACAGACGATACACGTGATTTCTTCCTGTAACAATTATGGCGCCGTAAAAAAACGACGGGTGGATGTGTGATATGCCAAAATAAAAAATGCGGCGAATCTCTGCCAGAAATATAACAATGTTAATGGGGGGTTAGTCTATATAGCCCCCAAATGGAAAGGTCAGGGGTGGCAGTCTATAAGTCTGTGCAAAGGACTACAGTACATATATTCTTCTCTAACATGGCAGGAGTCAAATCACATAGAGGGTGTTAGCTAAGCTTGGCTGTTTTGCGGTCGTTTCTCTCTTTGCTTTGGGCACGCAAGGAAAACAAACCATGTCAACTCACGCCGCTGCCGAGTTTGGGATTCCAGAATTCTTCCCGGACCTTGCGTGATCTAAAGCCACTCTCTAAACTCTTAGCTTATAGGTGAGTAAAGCCCATTCAAGGGTATAGGAGCCCAAGAAACGAAAAAAAAAACAAGCTTCAAAGCTGTCAGGCGATAGGAAGAAGGAAAAAAGCGGGAGCTGCTAGAATACCATTTTGAGGTTTAAGGGAAGCCAGAAATATACTTGGAATCGCTGTTTCTATAACGCATTTTCGTGTGACTCGTGGTGTCCGATATTGATCTAACAAACGGCAAATCTACGTTTACACGGTCCCAAATCTGCTAGCAAGTCTTTCCGGATCCGGTTATAGAAGGAAAAAGGTCTTTCCAGAAAATAAATAAAAAGAAAATGTGTTGCGGGGGAAAAGCGCGGAAACATGGAATGCTTTTCAGGTGGCGCGACAGTGTCAAATGTGCTGATCCCTGATAGAAAAATATGCTCGTGACAGGAAATGGAAGAACAAGGTCTTTCCCCGTACTTCGGCTTTGGCAAAGCTAAACAACCATTTGTCTTTCCCGACCATAAGTATGGCATGATTAATCCAGTTACATCGTATCTCATATTTCAAGGCCCTCTCCTTAACATGGCCAGAGGGTTGAAATGTCATTGGAAGAAAAAAGGCTACACCAATATTCACTTCAAATCAACCTTTTCAGATCAGCCTATCAAAAGAGATGGGATTAAAGTTCAATATCTAGAATCGTTAGAATCGTTAAACGATTCCAAGTATCCGATCCGCACTCTTTGTTATTTTACCTTTCTGTTGGCAAAAGGTTACCTCAATATTGATTTGTAAAACAATTCAAATTATGTATTTGCAATTTTACAGATTTCTATATAGCTTAGACATTCTTTACTTGTTTATCTATAATTTGATAGATATTTATCATACTTTGCAGCCATTAAAAGTACCACAATATTTAATTTAAGTGTATAACCAAAAAGAAATTTAATTTTTATTTTTGCAGTGGATATCTTAGAAAAGAAAGTGGATACCAAAAGAAACTCGCAGGAAGCCGAGTGAGACAGCATTTGTATAGCCCACACATTTGTGTTAACCAAGCTGTCAACCTTATACAGATCCGGACTTTGACGGATGAGGGGGGTTCTTGATCCATTATGCCAATCAATAAGAGGTGACAGCTTTTCATTTGGCTTCCATAATTCACTTGTCTTCTCCCTACACATTTACATAACTGTAAAGTCAACAACAGAAAGTTGAACTGTTCCAAAACTTAACTTTCTCAGCCCTACATACTTGAAACTTTGCAAGGCTGTCCATCATAATTGACCTGCATTTATAGAACTCGAAGAACTTGCGCAACTGTGGATCCATACATCGCTTTTACAGTGATTTTTAGATAGACTACCAAATCAACTTCTACGAAATTAATTGTAAGTGATTACTAGACATTCTTACAATCTATTCTTCAGTCATCTCATATGGCTGTTCTATATTCCAACACGCAGGCATTCATTAATTCAAGCAGGGAAATCCTCATTCTATTCCTTGTTCCTATCTGTAAAGGCTGAAAGTAAGCTGCACACGGATTGTTATTTAGAGAAGCTGGCTAATAAGAATGTATTGAGCGGCACCAAAGCACCGGTCCGACTGCACACTCGATTCCATACCAAATAGACCTGCCATCGAACATGGACGCATTACTTTTCATTAAGTCAAAGAAGCTAACAACACAACTCTTTGGCCAAAATGGATTTCCTGCACCTCGGACGATATTTTTGTTCCTTTCAAGATAGAATTTTTAAAAAATTAATTTCATGATATTTGCATAGAGTTTGTATTGAAGTTTAGCAATGTTCAAGTATATAGAATGTAGAATGACTCAAGATTAATTAACATGTTAGAGCGTTAATTAACTTAGCCAATAACAAGAATTCATGGAAATCGAAAGAGAAATTTCAACCACGAAACAAGAAGCAAGAAGCTGGACCCTGATGCGACAAAACTGTCAAAATTCAAACTTTTTAGTCACGTCATTTGATAGCGTTGAAAAGTAGTTAATTTGGAGTTAAACAAACAAACATGTGTCAAGTTGGCCACGTCCGCATTCGGAATGCTTTACCACCTCTTAATAAGCTATTAATTTAAACACAAGACGATGCGGGCAAACCGGGGTGTAGTTGCGCTCAGCTTCCATACATAAAGAGCAACAACCAGTTCCGACGACGAAATTGAGATATTAACGGGTAATGCAGTCTGGTGCCAATCCCCATGCCATTCCTTATTTGTCTCCAGTTTTCGCAACGTTTCTAAAACCGACCGAACCCATTGGACAAGAAAACGCGTGACAATTATCAACACAAAAATTTCTTCTAAATTCAAAGACAAAGCTGAACCAAGTCTAAACTAATTCAAATTGATAACACCTTTAGGTAAATACATTACAATAACATATCCATTCCTGAGCGTCTTTTCCTGGTATAAAGGCAACGCTGCAAAGCCCAATTTCCTTCAAAACAGGAAACGATGTGGCAACAGTGTTGCTAGCGATCTCACCCGCTTTAACCTTCTTAACCTTCATACGCTACTTAACCTTCTCCTCCCGCTTCTTATCAAGATACCAGGGAGTTCTGTGGTTTATATAGATGATCTACTGACTTGTTTGTTGTGAGGATGTATTTACAAAGCCAATGGTGACTCTTAGGACCCTAAGAAGGTGCCTGACACGCTATTTCGTCTTCTGTGCCGCCCATACGGAAGACAGTGGTTGATAAATTGTATAATGGCAGGTAAAAACGAGGTTATTGAAGCTTGTTATAGTCCCTTCTTCCTTGACAAAAGACGACAAACAGGTTCGGGGGAAGAATATTCCCTTCTTGGACATGCAATGTTATAAACTATGCACGCAATATGCGTCATTTTTCTTACTCGTTTACGCGGGGTTCATCCTTAACGACATGTCTATTTGGACAGCAACCTAAACATGTGAACATATAGTTGGTACAAGGGTCTAGCTTTAAAGCTCGAGTCCCTGGCTTTCGAGACTTTCGACTGAGATGAAGTCTTGATAGTAAAAGTATTTACCTCAGTCCATGTGGAATTGTCCTGTTCTCATAAGTTGGACAGATATGGCGAAATGACCTTCATAAGCTCGGTCACGTAGCAGCTAGATTACTTTCATAGGCTACAAAACTACAAACCCCAGGAGTGCAGTATGTCTTCGCGGAACCAAATGACCTGTTGCTGAATAATTGAACAAAGAATGCTGGCCGTAATGAATAAAGTAGGACGCGCTTGCCTTCCTGGTGTGTAACACGAAAGGTTTATTAAAAGAGGCCTCTACATCCGTCTCGAGCTTATTACAGTAAAGACGAGACAAAAACCAACTCGCGTTGGGTAGGTTTTACAACTCACGGGTGCAAAAGGGAAAGAAAGCTCCGCCTTCATTTGCTGGAAGCCCAGAGGGAAAAAAGAATGAAATGCATATATTTAGGAGAGTAGTGAATGTTGCAAATAGACTTCAGACACTGATTAATATATAGCACATTCAAAATTTTACTACAAATTATAGTCAAATAAGGAATCTTACATGAATGAAAAGAACTCGTATAGCACAATGAAATGGGAGCACAAAAGGCAAAGAAGGCTAAAATGTCCAACGCTAAAAATTCAGCGGTATTTTTGCAAAAAAATTGGCAGTAATTAAGTTTTAATACCAATACGGAATACAAGATTCCGAAAGCCTCTATGACTGCATTATGAATGGCATTCATACTGTAAGTACATTCGTGATTCGTGGGTTAGTGTTTAGAATGTGGGAAAGTGAAACACGTGCCGGTAAAATGAAAATTAAGTTTTCACGTACAAGAAACAAATGGACAACGCCCCTGCCCTAAACCTTATTTCATTGATTTTTTTAAAAGAAAATTTTCTGCACATTAGGTACGTAGTTATAAAGTTATCCTGCTTGCCGTTTTATGCACAGAAGCTATGTGCGTACCATTGTACGTCCACCCATTCAAAACATTGTACGCCTCCTGGCGGCAGCTGGGGTGTAACAGGTCTCAATTATCTTTTTTAAGAAAAGAAGCTTTAAAGAGCGTCTGGAATATAAGCGTTTATTTCTCTCCTACAGCACATCTTGAAATGAATCATCTTGGAATCTCAAACAGAACACATGGCTTAACGAAAGCAAAAAGCTAGTTCCTGGGATCAGGAACTGCGATTCGCACCAATTCCTAATCGCAATGCAAAAACAGATGAAAACTCAAAATTGCAGTCGCGATCTAACAGATCAAGTTTTGGATAGAACAGGTTCATGGATATGAGTTATTGGTACAATAGGACATTTACATATGGAATATTTGCTCGTTCTGTTTTTCGAAACTTAACAAATCACCGTTTTGCTAAGACAATAACGCTAAAAACGAATCATGGCTATCACACATAAGCCTTTCTGCCGTATACTTATTGAAAGCAGTAACAATACAGTTCATTTTCACGGCAGAGAGAGCTACCTTACCTTACACAATAATGTATTACAAACAATGCTATGTATAAGTATATACACACTCTTCGTCTAACGCCCGTTCCATCCCCTTTACAGTCGATTAGCCCGCACAGAGAGTTGAACCAAGTAGAAGCAGACCAAAACAAGGCCCCAGGCGTTCCTCCATGTTGAATCGGATCCCTTGCTGGAAGCTGGATGTGGTATAAAGAATATATTCATGAGAAATTAAATAGAACGTTTTTTCCACACTCATTTTTATTTCTGTGTTCGCTTTTGCATGTACTTTGAAATTTAAAGCGTGTGAGTGGGTGATAAATCCACGTGTTTTTTCCTTGTGACTGTTACTTGGGGGGCGGGCGTCAGGCAGTCAAATTAAACCAAGTCTTCGCTTCCATCTCATTTTTTCTTTTCTTTTTACATAGAATTCCGATATTCAAACAAGCACATTGATGCAAGGGAAAAATGAAGGGTGGATGGCGGTACCGGTTCCGAGGAGGGTTTGTTTTTACAACCTAGCAAACAAAGCTAACAGCATTCACGCATCGGCCATCCATCATGCACTTACGGCTGTTTCGTTAGTTAGATTAGCACGCGACTTATGGACTCATGGCTGATTCATGTTTGAACGTATTGCTGCTTACCTTTCTCAACCTTGACTGAACAAGTACAAGAGAGAGTGCCAGAATTCAGGTATGAGAATAGTAAGACTTGATATAAAGATGTGATACAAATTCTTTTGGCGTCACCTTTCTGTGCTTGCTCTTTTTAAAATTTATAAAAGTGCATGAATGCGTCAGAGTTGTTCAATCTTGCATCGTCATGTGGGTTGGTTGTTGAGCGGAATAGTTAAAAAAGGGAATAGTTCAAAAAATAGAGTGCGGAAAAAATGCATCCGACTTTACCTAGGAATAAGACTTCCATATTTTCCATCACGGTCGAGGAAGCCTGCACTTCATTTCTGGCTTGATCTCCAGCAACTTCCTGAGCAGGAAAGCCGTGCAAAACGCCGGAAGGTGACGGCGCGGAAGCTGCAGCAGAAAAAGGTGGGAAAGCTCCCGGTCCGACAGAAGCTACACAGCGCAAGCTGAGTCCGCCGTTATTCTTCAGATGTGATTCATGGACGATAAAAGTGAGCCCCAGCACTGTCGTTTCTAAGCCTTCTGCGCTTGAAACAGACTTGTACTGTCTGATGTAATTGGCACTGGCCTGTTGGAAATTAACAACGATTTATTAACCAGACACTTTTACGCAAAAATAATAGTTGCAATTCACTCAGGCTAAGGCTCCCGTCACAGCTTACAGTTGCTTATACCCCAGCAATGTTTTTGCATGGGCGTCTAATTGTTTATGATCGTGCATGGCTTCTGCGCATAAAACATAAAAACGCAAAGCAGGATGTTGAGATTTTCATGGATTCTTATTGTACACCTTATTCTAAGAACAATGAATTTTGTTTCGAATGTTTTCTGAAGAGCCGTTCCCGAGTTATTGATTGGCGAACTTTGGGCAGCTTCCCGCCCCGAAAGCCGTGACGTAGCATCGGTGCTAAACGCTACAGGCATGGCTTACGGGCGCTTCGTTATTCGCTGGCCTTGTCTGAATTTCTCGGTGCTTTTAAGTTTAGTGGAAAAATTACATAATGCAAATTATGGTAGCTATTGTTTATTCGTCCTTAAAAGACACGCTAAGTAATGTCTAGGCGATTACATTTAATAATATTCGAGTCGGTTTTAGCGAGTTTGATGGCTGGGTGAAAAATTAATGTGTATTTTTCAAATTATTGAAGGCAAAATCGAAAAAATTAAAACACCCATGCCCTCCACATTTGAATTACCTGCATTACTGTCAAGAAGTTTTGCAAGAATTGTTACTTTTTTACGTAAGAGGGCCTATATGTTCCCTATGCTATCGTGGCAGGGCAAGCTAAGCTACGACGGGAGCCTTAAAATGCATTAATTTTATTCATTTTGAAGTACAATTCAGGTGTCAAATAAATCATGAAAAAACCAGCTAAAAGCCCAGATATTTACCTTTTTCCCATTGACGTACCAACGCAATTTAGCTGCTGGTTTAGACGCAGCTGAAGTGCAATTGACATCGACCAAGTCACCGGGTCTATACTGAGAACGTCCTCCGCTAATGACTGGCCTATCTCGGGGTAAAACGACCACTTCCATGTGCCCACCGCCGCTTACCTAAAGAAGGCATAAAAAAGGCTCCGAGTTTTTCTTTTTGTGTTCGCCTTTTATGTTTATTAGGCGAGATAAAGCGAAACTATAGCTTACGGAAGAGAAGCTGGGCGCTTCGGCTGAGACTTCGCAGCGAAACAATCCGCTACTAGAGAGGTTAACTTCTGATAAAAGAACCCGCTGAGCATCCGACATACTTCGCTATAGATAAAACAGAGAGACCAATGATGAAAGCCCTTACAATCTTTCTTTGTTGGACTCTGCATTAACGAAGCAAATATAGAGCCAACCCTGAGCCACATTTTACATATGCTGACCGTTGCAAGTTTGAAAATCCTGGGCTTCTACTTTCCACTCGACACCGCCAGATTCCCAAACTAAGTCAAAGTTCCCATGAAAAAAGTTGAGAGCGAGCCCGAAAGTGTCGCCCAAGTTTTAACCCAGCATCTGTCAGCTTTACCCGCTTACCGACCGTTTAAACCATACAGGCCGGGTTTGAAACTTTGTCAAACTTATACAAAGGGAACACTTTACATCTTTCTTATCTGTCTGTCTATCTAAAATTCAAAAGCAAGTTCCACTGGCTGCACCGGTGCAATATTGTTGGCACTCAGTGTGTCGAACATGTATACCTTGACACATTGTGTACAGTACGTTTAAAAAAAACGACCCCAACAAACCGCACTGTGCTAATGGCCGTCGTAGTACTGCGCTACGAAATAGCATTACGGCTATTCGCAGCACTGTTTCCAGACGCGCAGTTGCGGGCCATTAGGACAGTACGGTTTGTTGGGGTCGTTTTTTTGGGGGTCGTACACACACGGTAGTACCAAAGACATTGCACCAGTGCAGCCAGTGGAACCCGCTATAGAGCTTTTGCCAAATTACGTCTCTCGCGGCAAGAGTTGGCGAAGTCGGACATTTTGAGTACATTACGTTAAGGTAAACAAACAACAACAAACTGTTATCCGTGAATAGTTTGGTTTTGCTTACAGCTTTTACAAGTAGCTCAGGTAAACAAACAAAAAGACACAATAAGACACAAAGACACAAAGCAAAACCAATATTCACGGAAAACAGTTTGTTGTTGTTTGTTTACCTTAACGTAATGTACTCAAAATGGCGGATTTCGCCAACTCTTGCCACGAGAGGCGTAATTTGGCAAAAGCTCTATAAGGGAAACAAAATTCGTTATTGCGTCACTGAGCTCGTGCTTTTCGTACTTGCGTAGTAAGTATGGCCTCATGGAGCGCGAGCACAATGACGCAATAGTGAATTTCTTTTTTTATACTATAAGCGAGGCTTTCATTGTTGCGTCACTGTGCTCGTGCTTGTGTAGTGAGTATAGTACTTATGTGTAGTAGTAAGTACCTGTATCACATTTTCTTTAGCACGAAACTTACGTTAACGAAGATTCCTTCAACATTGTAAGTCAAGGGCTCAGGCGAATCCCGGGGAACGTATCGGAAGAATTCTTCATTATCTTTGTACCATTTAACGGAATACAAGCGATCCCCTTCCATATCCACGTCACACAATAAAGCAGCACTCTCTCCGGCTTGGATGACGCTGGGGACGGACACTTGAAGCAGACGGATGCTTTGACATCCTAAGACAAAAGAAAAGAAATGTTCCACATACATAACAATGTGAGGAATTACGGCTGTGATGCCCATCCAGTACTGTTTGACGAGGAAAAACAAACTATATCTTCAGAATAAGCCCCCAGCTTCGTGGAAATGGAATCCACTTACTAAAGACGGTTTAAAGTACCGGCAAGAATGTTTGCGTAAACGTAAACCATTTGAATACGAGTGCCTTAAGTTCAGTGGATGATTGGCCCATACTATATCCCCGAGTCCTCTTCTATTCTATTCTTCTTCTTATTACATTTTTATTATTTCTTCTATTCTATTCTTTCTAATATTTATTTATTTTTATTATTCTGGTTCCTCTTTTGAGCAATCCTTTTGTGTTGCAGCGCAAAGGGAACACATCTGCAAGAGGAAAAGGCTTCACTGAACGTCCAAGGTAATAAATATAACCCAGCAACAATGTACTGTACGCATTTCTGCCGTGCCAAACTCCACCTTGTAACGCTCTATGAAACTTCCCAGGACACATGTATATGCAGAACATCAACTTCTTGAGTTGCTGGAATATATGTGTAAAAGCCTCCCCCAGGTATTTGCATGCTGTGGGGGGCTTTTTCTCAAGCTACATGTGTTGCTCTGCACAATTAATGTGTAAACTTTTGCCCGCTTTTGCTGCGAAGACGTCGGGCAGCAACAATCAGTCTAGTGTAAGCTAATGTAACAAAACAATAACTTCACAATAAAGCTAAACTGAACCTTTTCACTTGGTGTTTTTTTTTGTGTTTTTTTTTTGTCCAAGCCTTTTTTGTCCAAGTACGAGAACAGAACTCGGAAGAATAACAGAACCAAAAAGGACGCAATAGTTGAAGTCACGCACACATTTGCTGCCGTTTGACTGCAAAGCATTAAACAAGGGATGAACAGCCGTTCCAATGACCGGGAAATTAGTAGGTTGGTGGCACATTTCAAGGTCTGGTAATAAAAAACGGGACTAAAACCGGGCCACGGTTCTCCTAAAAAATAAAAAAATAAAGAAAGGCCCGCTTTCAAACTTTCAGGGGTATAGTTCCCAAACATGAGATGCGTGTTTTTGTTGTTGTTGTCTTATTTTCTCTCTTAAGTTTTTTGTCCCTTATCGTAAGCGCCAAAATCCTATTCGGCAGAGCTGGAAAAGCGATGAAGACCTTGTGTGTAATCACATTTTGTCACGCATTATCGGGGGCAAATCAAATAAGGTTTTATTTTTTCTGCAGAGGCAGCAAAGTGCCAATAAGAATAAAATTGAAACGAAAACAGCCAATGCAACAATCTAAAGTGTAGAGAAATAGAGAATAAATAAAACAAAATAGTCAGAAAATAATTGAAACTTAATTTAAAAGAAAAGAAAAAGCGAAGTGCATCAAAGTTTGGAACTTGGAAAAAGAAGTTGACTGTGACGCACGTTATACCGGTCGGGAGGTAAGGTATTTGAACGCTGTAAAAAGCCCGGAGTAAAACTAGAGAGCAATTAAAGGTTTACTGGTGGCAATGGTCGCCGGGTTCAATGCGTACCAGTCACGAGGCCGCATCAAAGCCAGATTACAAGTGCCAGCAAGTTTATTTTCCTTTCCTGCGCTTTGGCAGCCATCAAGATGACGAGACTTGCATATACAACCACGAGCTTCCCCTAACATTATTGCTATACCCACCCTTTAGTGAAAAAGGGGTCCCCATTTAGGAGCTCCCGTTAAAATTCCTAGACCGGCATAAACGATTGGTCTCTTGGAAGCCTAAACCTGGAGGTAACCGTTGTAACCTGAACGCAAAAAGTCTAGCTTACTTTTTGAACAGGTAAAGAATTTACCTCCCCCTTTTGACGGCAATGCATAACGACGTTCCGTACGCATGATGTAACCGACGTTAAAAATGGAAAACTGACTATATAGAATATGCCGTGAACTTCCCTTGAATAGGCGTGGGTATAGCCTATAATACTTGAGCATAAAAGGGAGGTGCCATTATTGAAAATGCGGTGTGTATGTACTATTCACAAACTGGTACCAATTTACTTGGAAATGGGCATATTGCACGAAGGATGTTCTGCTTTGCCCCGCCTGAATGAACCCGAACCCGTTCCAAGATTAAGTAGCCTACCAAGCCGTTGGTTTACTTGTACACTATTAGAGGAGACTCGGGTCAAAAGTAACATCTCGCGCTTGTTTAGTTTTCACTTGTAGCACGAACTTAACCATCATCTGAATGTAGAACCAATAGATGCAGGCGTATCTCTATGCTCTCTACTAAGCCATTGTATGCTCCATAAAAACGTAAAATAAGACCAAACTAGCATTCAAACCAGGAGGTCCTCCTTTGTTCCAACCGTAAAACCCGTTGGGTCAAAAGTAACATCATGTTTAACGTGCGTTTCCCCATAAGCAACTTTACCGATCAAATTTTTAATGATACACATAACAGATTGTAATGAAAATGTACAGTTACAGTCTTCACATTTACTGGAGCATTTTAACACCATTTCTATCAAGAAGTTGTCTATTCTACGAAAAAAATAAGTAAAAACAAAAATGCAACGTTGTAAGGGTGTTGGCGCTCGGTTTCCTTCGGGTTTCCTTACGTCCGGCATTTTGAACTTTAAAACAAACCACGTCACGCAACGTTGCCGTTTTTCGCAATACAGATCCCATGGTCGAGAAATCTGCTGTTACCACGTTACCAGTCGTTTAAACGGGTGTCTTGGGGGATTTTAGATCTCCTGTAAAATCACTGTAGGGCTATGGTGTCTGAACTTTTAATATGTTATTCTATAGCATTCGGTGAGTTAAAAAAATATTTTCGCACAAATTGTTGGGTATCTGTAGTTAGCGTAACAGCGAAAAAAGTACCACCCGTTTTTGTTAAGGAAGGTAGCGAAACCAGACTTTATTGAATATCTCGATTAATTCTCCGTCGTTTCACATGTAACTTTTTTTAGTGCTGCCTAGTGGTATGTGGCATGACAGTGATTTTTTACAGCCTCTTATAGAAACCGTTTGTTGAAGAGTTACGATTTTTGTTACTTTCGCGTCGCGTTACCTTTGACCCGACTCTCCTCTACACCCCTAAAAAGGGCTGACGCAATAGTTTTTAATGGATTCGGATTCACATTACATAGTCCCCTTTCATTATTATTAAGAACCCGTCGAAATCAATCACTACTATTATAGGTTAATGGCTAGTCCTTGTTACACGCAATACGAAAAATAAATCAATGAGTTGCACTATATACCATTCCAATGACAGCAGACAGCAGGTACTGTAATTCAGAGGCATGACGTTACAAGTTGAAAAAAAAACGTTCAAGTTGAAACGCTAGTGCACAATTATACAATTAGGAACTTCTACAAAGACGAAACGAATTCCTTTTAATGAATTTCTGTCTATGGTACCGAGGTTTCTTTGGTTATGAACGAGCTGAGTTTAGGTTTCCCTTCACTGGTCGTTTTCCTTTTCTTACGTTAAACCTCGGAAGCATAGGATAATAAGATAATACCGACACCCAAGCTAGAAGTCTCCTGGAGAATTTTTGGAGAATTCAATTTTGTTGTTGTTTCAGGATACGTTAGATCGTGTTTGAATTTGGCGTGTATACGATTTTCACTGTTGACGCTTTGCTTTTGAATGGTCAACTTTTCATTGAAACCTTTCATTGTTGACGTCACAGTAGCCAGTCTATAAGCTTACGAGTCAGACTGAGGCGTTAGAAAGCGTCAACAGTGAAATTCCCTCCTACCGCGGTTGTAGCAATGCATTGGCGGTCAGAGGAAGAGACACGTGGTGCGGCGTACTTGGGAACGACAATAATGAATTAGAATATAAACAGAGAACTGGCAGGCAATTTTACTACTGCCATTTGCCCTGTTAAAAAATATTAAATACTAACCGCGTTCGTTTTGCCTCTTCGACTTAAACTTCGACTAGCCAGACTTCCTGGCTTACGCTTATGAGCGTTCGCTTTAACCTAAACTATGAAAGTTTACAGAAGTCGACTTGGAAAGTCTAGAGTCCATAACGAACGCTTATAAGAACAACACGTTCTCCGGATTTAGTTACCATACATACGTAATGTTTCCCGGAGTCAAAAATGACACTAGTGTGTCACTGGCCAACAATGAATTTTTCTTTTTTTCAGCTGGAGGAGTGAAAGAAAGTGCAAGCTTTAACGACTCTCATCAACGAAAATTGATGAGAATCGTTAACCTAACCTAATCTAACCTACCTAACCTAATCTAATGCATTTCCAATCCAACTACCAATGTTTAACTTGCGTGACACCCGTTTGTCACTCGCTTTCCGAGAACGTTTCGAAACAATAATACACACGAGTGTCATTTTTATCTCCGAGTTCCGAAACTGGAGAACCTGTTGTATATAAGAAAAAGTTTACAATTGCTCCATCTTTGGGGCGGTGCTTGTTCAAAATAAATAAAAGCAGTATCTAAATTGTTCGATATCGACAAAGGAAATACATAAACAAAGGGCGTGGTTAAGTTTAATTCTGGGCACAAGAGACTTGCCTGACTTATTGAGACCCAAACTAAAAGTCGACTTTCAAAGTCTAAGTCGACTAGCTAAAGAAAACGCGTATAAGCCCAAAGTCTATGGAAGTCTACCTATCTCGAACGCTTATAAGCGCAAAATCTTGGGTAGACTTTTAAGTCGGCGTAAACTTTGGTCAAAATGAACGCGGCTATTGTGCAGCACATGTACAGTATAGCTTAGCTTGCCTCACACCCAAGCTACCGTAAGGTGGCGCGCAGTGCTTTGCATGAATGTATATGAGCGCGCATGGCTTCTGCGCATATAACAACCGCAAACAAGAAAACTTTAGAACCACACGGACAATTTATTTGATTTTTTCCTTAAAAATAGCCTAAAACTACACTAGAGAATACTGTCCAAATCCGCCTCTTTTTTTAAATCGTAGGTTAAAAATGAATTTAAATTTTTCAAATGAATGAAGACCATAATGTAAAGAAGTTTTTTGTTTTTTTTAAATCTCGCGTACTGCTTACGCAAGAGAGCTTTTACTCTCCTGGTATTGAAAGCTAAGCAAGGGAGCTTTACAATTAGGAAGTTGCCAGAAAACACATGAATTAATTGTAAACTAAATTAACGACTTGTGTGTAGCGTACGAAAAGATGTGGTAATACACGCGGCCATATATACATTACTTCGGTAAAGGGACGCGAGAGAAAGCTAAAAGGGGAATAAGCTAATCGGTAAATATAGAAGCTTGAGAGAAAAGACAATGAAAGCTTTCTATTCCAGATGAATCTTTCATCATGCTCTTGTCACTCCCATGAATAAACTATGGTGCTACTAACAGCCAATCAATATATATAAGTTTCGCCAGTCGTTACTCCTTTGATCCGAAAAATTGCTACATAATAGTAAAGGCAGGAAAAGCCTTTTTCCGAAAAGATTATTCGGCTGTTAAAAAAGAAAAGAAAAAAAAGAAAAGTGGGGACGGAAACGAATAAAAGGAAAGAGAATGATTTCACAAAAGGGCAACTTGCTTGGGGACTTTTTGTTCGTTAAATTCTTATCTTTTAGAGCGGTGTAACTGAGACTCTGGAAATTTCTCTCAATAAAATTACAGAGGCGTGCTGGATTGTCAATCAAATGTGTCTCTCTGTAGTCGAAAAAAATCTCCCCCAGATAGTCACTTTTTTCTTCGTCTTTTTTGTACTCCCACTATACCGCTTCCCTTAACACGTCAACTGTGCTAGCCTTCACTACTAAAACAAAAACTTTTAGGGTGATAGTTGCCCATATTTCAAACTTGCTGCACTTTGAGCGATCTTCACTCTAGTCGATGCTGCTCAACTCAATCCACCTCAACTTTTTTCGCCAATTCGCCAAAGTTGGAAAACTTGAAATATACTGATCCAACTTTGAAGGGCGCCAAAGAAATCCACGAAGTAAAAAAAAGTGATGGCTCTAAAACCATTACTTGGGGTCCGCTATGGATTCTGCAGCAGTTCAGTCATATCCATCTATCGTTTGACAGATCAATTTTTGGGCCACTCACTCCCCATCTCGCTCGCCGAGTCTCACGAGTATTCCGTAAGCTGGTTGCCCCCCCGGCTGCTCCAGTAACTGCAAGGAAGTCTATTCTGTACCGGAGCGTACCCGAGCAGTCTAGAAGGCCGGACTCTAGGGACCCCCGAAGAACGGACTCAAGTGAAGGCGTCAGTAAAATGATGTCAGGCATATCGCGAAACGTGAATTTTCTTTGCTTTTTCTTTACCGTGGAAGCCATTTCTTCCCCCCAAGGAATCAGCGGTAGGAAGTCACAAAAAACAATTATGATTTTTGTACCCAAGTATGTGTGCTACTGTCGCAAACCTAGACTCGTCTGTCGGTCCCATGTTGTCCATGTCCTTGTCTGTGTGTGACTCTTGTGTTTGCATCCAAGTGGCTGAGCTGAGCCCATTTGGTGGCCTAATCCTGCTCTGAGTAGGGAATCAAGACGTCCGGGGACCCAAGGAGCCTGACATTGGCAGAGGCGGGTCGGGAGCCCAAACAGGGGGCAAAAGAAGAAGGAAGGGCTATCACTCCCGTCCTGACACCACGATTTAACGGCCTCTTGCTTCCCTCTTTCCAAAACGATCTTCTCCTCCGCTCCCGTGACTCTTCTCCTTCGCTGTTACTCTTACCCGGGGTTACGAATCTCTTTTTACTGCGGACTCGGGACTTGGCCGTCTTTGGCTACTTGCTGGAGCTGGTACCCTTGCGAAAATAGGAACGAGAGGAAAAGGGGTAGTTCCAGCCCTCTTTTATTCACCAACGATGCGGGACTAGAAGCATTCTCTTTTTCATGCTCCGTACATCTCTTATTGCCCACTGCTCAAGTCTTTAGTGTGGGGCTTACGACTAGCTCACTCTCCTTCCGTGCCTTTTCTTTTACATTGAGGGACAGACTTCTGAAGATGACAGACAACTGACCGCTTTTGGGAGTCCGACAAAGCGTGCCGTTAACTTTTTGGCGGGCTTTTTTCCGCCATCTTTTCCTGAATTTCTTTGTTGCGCTAAAGGCGCCCGTATACCTTAGCTCGGCATAGGCGGTTAGCATAGGGAACTTCGGAACAACGAAACGTTCGAAATCTGGAACTGTCGACGACTTGCTTGGAACATTGTGCTGCTTACAGCAAACTGTGGTGACAGTTGTACACTTTTCAGAAGCAAAACAAGCCGGCAATTAGCTTTATGTTTCTTTGCTTATTTTCTTATCATCTTTTGCAAGGCTTTCGTAAAACAATAACAAACAGTGCCATCTGTGACTGTTCCGCATGAATAAGCTACGGTGTACGGGAGCCTTAAGGTCTGTTTTCGGCAGCTCAAAGTAGGAAACTCGTCCTTACTGTTAGGTGTTGCTAAGGTCTAGTTTTCAATAGCTGGAGCAGAAGAAAGTCGCCCTAATCGCGGTTTGATGTTATTAAGGCCTACTTTTCGGCAGCTAAACATAGGAAACTCGTCTCTATTGTAGTTTGGTGTTACTAAGAGCTAGTTTTCAGCACTGGAAGATTGCGAAATGGCCTTTATCGTCTTAAGGCTCCTTGTACTTTAGCTCGGTATAGGCGGTTAGCATGGGGAATTTCGGAACAATGAAAACGTTCGAAATCTTGCATTTTAGACGACTTGATTTCGAACACTGTGCTGCTTACAGCAAACTGTGGTGACAAATTGTACTTTTCAGAAGCAAAACAAGCATGGACACTTTCAACAGGTTCTCCGGTTTAAAACTCGGAGATAAAAGTGACACTATATGTGTCATATTGTTACAAAAACGTTCACGGAGAATAATGACAAATTGGTGTCATTCGAGTTGAAAATCGGTAGTTGGATTGGATATGCATCAGGTTAGCTTTCTTAGGTTAGGTAGAAAACTTACATAAAGCTTATAAAAAGTTATATAAAACTTATATAAAGTTACAAGTACAATGTAAAGCTTGCACTTTCTTTCACTCCCTTAGCTGAAAAAAACAAAACAGATTCATTGTTCGAAAGTGACACGCTAGTGTCGTTTTTGACAGCGTATACATTACATGACTTTGTCATTAAATCCGGAGAACGTGTTGGAAACTTTACCAGCAATTAGCTATATGTTTCTTTGTTTACTATACAAGGCTTTCACAGAACAGTAACAAACATCAGTGCCATCTGTGACTGTTTCGCATAAGCTAAGGTATACGGGAGCCTTAAGGGGTCTACACCCGGCGAACAAAATCACGTTTGGTTGTAAATTTACGAGTCTAGAATATTACATAAAAAATGCCATGTTTAGCTTTCCAATTTGTCTCAAAAACGTTCACGACTTTGTCCTTGGCTTATGAACGCTTCTTACCATGGTTACCGTTTATCTTAAAGGGCGCTAGTTACCACAATCCCATGTCGAGTTGTATGGATTCCTATAGTCTCTATATTCTTATAGAAAGTGGGACTTTTGTTTCACATTTTCCTGAGTCAGCCAGTTCACGAGCTCCTAATAATAATTTGTTAGTAATAATAGTTTACTGTTAAATTTCCATGCTTCAAACAGTGAAATAAAAGCGCTCGGGTACTATGGACAGAAAGCCAGCTCATCCTATTCTCGGAAATTTATTTCTGTTAATTGACTGCTTACTTATTACTGTAACCTCACTCACGAGTTAAAGAAATATCACAATCTAAATTGTATGCTCTATTTTCAGAGGTTCTCTATGGTTATGAGAGTACGGTTCTCTTCTGGCAATATTGTTCTTTTTAAACGCAGTAAAACAAACCACTAAATAAACCATACGCTGTCAATCTCATTACGTCACAAAGCCGAGTGATCTGGTTGTGCCGGATTTTTTCTTTCGTTAATAACTTAATTAAGATTTCCCCCATGATGACACGAGACATATAACTGGAAACTTATTTTTTTCTGCTTTTAAGAAAACTGATCGGTAAGTGAGGTACTCTCCTTTGGAAGAACGAAATAAGAAGCCCTTAGTCCTTGTTAAATCTTGGAAACGCGTTAGGAACTTGTTGCTACTTCCGTGTTCTACACTGGAGACATCGACGCAATGACCTGTGAATTAGCATGTTCAAGTCTAAAAAGGCACTCATTCAAAACTTTTCTCCTTAAAAAAAGCAAAAAGAAATGAAATGAGAAACGGAAAGACTTTGCATAGACAGCACTTGATAACAAGTAACCTGCATGTATATGCAGTTTACGCCTGAGCACATTAGCATCTTTCGTTGATGCACGCTGCTGCAACCTTTTGCATTTCCGCTCAGAATATCTCGCCCTCGGAGAAGCAAAAGGATAGGGAACGATAGAAAGTAAAGTCTTCCTTGCTGGGGGAAATGGTGTCTTACCTTTCATAGCCCATTAAGAAAGACAGAGAAGATCGTGCCAGTGTTGCTTGCTCCCTGGGAAGCGCAAGAAAGGAAAAAGGGGAAAAAAGGTTGCAGAACTTCCCAGTCTTAAAAAGCCTATATGATAAAAAACCGGTCGAGTTAATGAGCCCATCTGAGCCCTCTATGCTTTCAATTAAATAAAAAAGCTGTATTTTCCCGCTTTTTTCCTTGCGTCTTCGTCACTCTCCTAAAAGAAATTACCCCCTATTCCTTCTCCTTAGGATGTCCTTTTTCCATGTTAGCAACATTTCCAAGCATGGCAAACGGGTGTGAAAGGAAAACGTTATCAGCCCAAGCAGGAAGAAGACGTTTGCACAATGTCGTCAACGTCCCAAAAACTAAGGAGAACGCCTATTAACCCCGGGGGTTATATTCGGGAATGAAAGCACCCAAGATAAGTATCTTATTAAACCTTTGCTCTCTCTTTTGCATTACCGGAAAAACGCATGCATGGAATCGAAGCTTCTGCTCCATCGCTGGCTCCATCTCGCGCCACCCCGGCTTAAGGAGAAAAATCCCTTCGCCAGATTCTTTCTTCCCCTCCTTGTTCTCGCCCAGCATTTTAACGTCATAAACCATTGCAAGATAAAAGTTTGGCTTCAATTTCTCTTTGCTTACAAAGGGTCCTAGTTTCTACGTGTTTTTGTAAAGCTAAAGGCTAAACTTGGAAAGAAGGGGGCAAGTCCTAGTTGGTAGCCCTGAAGGGGGTACAGTTGGTAGTCCTGAAGGGGGTATAGTTGGTAGTCCTCTAAAAAGAGGATTGATTGGACTGCACCTCGTAATGTGTCCTTCAAAGATAGTAAAGCAAAGCAAGCCCAATATGCAAAACGCGTAAAGCGAATAAGCTCCGGAGAAGGAAGGTGTTGGCGCGCGGGGTGGGGAAAGGGATTGACACTGTAAATTGGAATGCGTGTTGCAATTAACGAGACGTCACTAGGCAAATCCTCCTTTGTTTCAAACGGCTCGACCATGTCAAAGGAGCCACAAGAGCGACTTTAATTACAAAATCCCAGAGCTTTGTCCTGCCTTTTGTTGCCAAGCCTGTCGCTTCTGACAACTTTGTTCCCCTTTGCCTGCCCCAGTTACAACGTTATATCACAGACGTCGTAAATAAATTTTACTCTCCCCCCCCCAACCCGCGCCAGCTCGTCATTGCTCCTAATCTCATCCCATTCTAATACTTACTACCTTATACTGCATAAATACATATTATATGCCCCAAATCTAGAGGGAAACGATACATACTAATACAAGTATTGAAAGCATAAATAATACCCATGGAAGAGCCTACAAATTTTCGTAAAAAGAGGAACCATTTATTTCTTCCTTATGAGAAGCAATAAAAAAATAATAGAAATTATACAGGCCCGAACAAATGGATTGCCAGCCACCCAAAGGTTACTATACCTGTCCAGGTAAGCAGGGCCCCAGTCAGCAACATAAAGCGCGCCATTCTGCAGCTAGCTGGTACCGGCCGATAACTATCTCTCCCAAACACTCAAATCTGGGAATGTCTTTTCGTTATCGTCTACAGTGATTCTTTTACACCTTCAAACCATGTCTTTCACCAAACAAAAACTGTCTGAACTGCTTCAATTGGTTGTAAGTCGCTGTCAATTCATTTTTTTTCTCTGCGATCAACTCTGCGAATGCGTAAATTCACTCAACGTGACTGCGATTCCGTTCGAGAAGGACCCACACGCTATTACAGACCAGAAAAGTATGCATTGTCTGCAGTGTAAGTGCTACCAAAACCACACTTTTTTTAGGACGTTCTGAAAATTGTTTTAATTTTTAAGAAGTATGGGTTTAGTAAAGACGTTAGTCTTTCGATGACCAGAAAAAGCACAACACAGAATACGAGAATTGAATTATCTCCGTCTCCTTAGGGACTGGCACACAACGGCGTCACGCACGAACCACCTCTTCGCTCGCTTTTTCTTCCTGGCTCGTACCCGGTACCCCTAAGATGAGCGCTGCTGGCTGATCCAGGTTGCGGCGGCGGAAGAATAACTTGCGGTACAGACACTGACCAACTGTTCAACTTGGCTTGTACTTGCTGCTGTCAATGGTCATGCTGCGAACTGAAAGCCGGCCAGAAATCTAGGACGGGTCGCTGGTATCATCCAAAAAACCCGCGGGAACTTGGGGAGATGCTTGCCGCCCTACAATTGCGGACGATACCATGTGCTCGACTGGGACAGTACATGTCTTTTTCGTCGGAAGACATTTCAGCGCCGTACCAACTACGGACCTGGCTGGCTGAACTGGCGCAAGCGCTTCAACTACACACGAAACAATAAGACCGCCGTCAGACATAAGACACGCACAACGGAAGCCCTCCCTTCTTTTGGTACGGTTGCCACCGTAGATAAATAACACACAATCGACTGTTATTTCTGTGCTTCTCCAATGTCCCGTGTCACAGAATGCTGCGTGCCATCAACCACTCAACAACTAGACCCAAAGTATGTCACACGTTCAAATGCACTACCTCGTGGAATCAATCCTTAAGCTTTCACTTCGGTGTCCTAAACAGATTACTTTTGAATAAATTACCCCCTCACGACCACCCATGACCCCCTTACCCCTTTCTTACGTACTGTCCCATCCTTACTTCATCCTAGGATTCCTACGATCTTTCATCCTCATAGGATCTTCATCCTCTAGGATCTTCATTCTCTAGGATCCCCCGATCATCCTAGGATGCTACGATCGTTCATCCTCATAGGAACTTTATCCTAGGATCCTCCGATCATCCCAGGCGAAGATCCTAGAGGATCCCCCGATCAGCTAAGAATCATCCTAGGATGCTACGATTGTTCATCCTCATAGGATCATCATCCAAGGATCCTCCGATCATCCCAGGATCATCATAAGACGTTCCAAGTTTTGACTGCCTTTCAGACTTAACTTATTTTTTCTGTCATGACGAGGTTAGCTATAAAGGCTTAGGTAACTTTACACCACATTCAAAGGTTTTTGATCGGCGCAGCATTTTCTTATTTTTTTGCTTGCCGAAAAGGATGCGGAACAAAAAAGGACAGATAGAAAGTCTTATCTTCGAACGAAAGATGTTTTCGAGCTACTTCGGCCCCTTCCGCCATGAGGCTTTGAAGGAATAAGAAAAGCAACAGTAGAAGGCTCTTATATAGGTTTCGCACTGTATAGGTTGTGCTCGGTTTTCTCCCTCCATCGCACGCGGAACGAGAGTCCTCGGAGACTTCGCTTGCTGTCCACGACGGAGATGAGACCGATTTTTCCTTTTGTATCACAAGGCTGGAACCCTCCCACCCAACATAAACTAAGCCTCCCCCCCTCTCTTGGTAAGGATTGCTATAGAGTCTTGGGTATACCGATCTATCAAGTCTATTTAAGAAAGATTCACGATAGCCTTTCACTACCCCTTTTGTTACCCTCCCTTTGCCTTTTCTTATCCTTCTCCTGTACGCTATTTCAGTACTCTTTTTCCATTCAGAAAACCGAAATCCAAACTTACGACTCCCTTTACAGTCCAACCCGCTTTTAAAGTGCACGAAACACCGTTTGACTTCTACCTTATGCGATTTACCTGATCGCACAACCAACCTTCGCTGCGCTAACCCGTCCAAACAGAAATACCGACTGCAAAGGGCAATGCGACACAAGAACGACGGTTCCACAATCTTTTAAGGAACCCGTAGCATTTCGATTTGAAAAGTCGCTGTTCATTAGTTTGAGATTAAAAGGTGCTTAAGCCGTATTAAACACTACGACACAAGGACGACAGACCCCGACAGAAGGACGACGGTTCTACAATCTTTTAAGGAACCAATAGCATTCGAGTTCAACAAGTCTCTGCTCATTGGTTCGAGATTAAAACGATTAAAAGGTGCTTAAGCCGTATTAAATATTGCGACATAAGGAAGACGAACCCCGACTTAAGGAAGACGGACCCGACAGAAGGACGACGGTTCCACAATATTTTAAGGAACCAATATCATTTCGAGTTCAAAAAGTCTCCGCTCATTGGTTCGAGATTAAAACGTGCTTACGTCGTATTAAACATTAGGACATAAGGACGACGAACCCCGCCTTAAGGACGACGGACCCCAACAGAAGGACGACAATAATCGCTTGCACTACGGACACGGCGTTTGGGTGGACATTCGCGGATGAACTTTCTCCAGGTAAGACCAACGACTGACGACGAAAATACGGAACAGCGAGAACAATCGCTAGCACGACGTCCTTATGTTGGGGTTCGTAGTCCTTGTGTCTGCGTCCCCTGCAAAGGACACAACAGTCGATAGAATGGTGTGTTTCTTATATATTTTTGAAGAGTGAGAATGTTGGTTCCATAAGGTTCCTCGTTTAGATAAATGCTTTGCGTCGGGATGAATGAGACTATTTTATCTTGGTCGGCTCTGCGTGACCAGTAACAAATGGAATAAAAAGAACCCGAAGCGCGTGGAAAAAGTACGGCAGAAAGTCACATCTAAGCCGCACAAAAGAAAAAGCCGGCGTCCTAGCGTGTGATGCATGGACATATCTGTTTGCATCAGCGACCATGTTCTTCTCAAAACACGGCATCGGCGCGGTCTGGCGAGCTAAAGTCTGCATCACCTGTCAACCTCTCACGGATTTCCCGGTAATTTATCACTTCAAAACAGAATTATAATTCGGGTTTCGTACAATTTTTCTTCTCTCCCTGCCTCCTTCCCGGTACTTCTGAGGCAAGTCTCTTTCGCAACAACTATGACTATAAAGGTTGACAAACGAATCGACTTTCTGAAGCTACTCCTAACTGCTCCGCGAAGCTCCTTCTAGAAGCTGCTCACTTTGTTACTGTCGAGAAAGAAGCAGGTTAGTTAAGAGACTTCATTTCCGTCGAGGCCTTTATGACTTCCAGGTCCAAAGATGAAGAACGAGGGGCCGTTATCTTCTCATTATCCGCTGTGTCTTAAAAAAGACCTTACTAGACTGTCTTAAAGACAAGACATCTCGGTAACACGCACGTTATACTATGTAGTGTTATACGATTGCCTCAGGAGCAGCCGCAAGCAAGATGCTGTGATGAATATCTTCCCGCCCGGCGCTTCGGAAAAGAAAAACCCAGGCGTCTAAATGTTCCCTACGGAGTTCCCTTTTCCCCATATATCTATCTTACGTCTGCGGGGAAAGAAATTTCGGTCCTCTGCGAAGAAACATCGGGCTGGACTATGCGCGAGAGTACTGGCAGATTGAGCAGCCTGACAGTACTTCAAAATGTAAAGCTTTTGCGACGTTAATTCCAAAAAGCTGAAGATATCAAATGGGGAGTATAGATCCATAATTACGACACATATCCACTACGATAAATTACGACATATATCCATAATCCAGCTCTAACATTGGCGGGAATACATACGCTAAGAGAACACACTTCAATCGCATGTGGCCAGGCTATCAATGCTGCATAAACCTATCCCCCCATACAACTAAACACAGCGACCTTACGGGAACGTATAATTCCTCAAGGATGTGCGCCACGGAAGGCAAATTATATCGAAATGCACTGAAGGGGGCGTAGGCTCTGAAACTCCTCCGGCTTTAGCAATAGATGACGAATTTGCATTCCACGCGAGTATCCTGTATCCACAGCACATTCACATGCATTTGCACCCGTAAACAGGACAGGAAGTCTATTCCATCGACCCCCGAACTCCTGTAGCTTTCTCCACTTGCTTGAAGCATCCTTACAGAGGTTAAAAGGGAAATGTACGGTACTAGCGTCATTTTTAGCCTCCCATGCAGCTCTTCGGTAGTCTTCATTTATCTTGGGTCATTAAGGGAGTCAGGAACACCAGAAGGGAAAGGCTTGGCAGGAAAGCCTGGACTCCTACCCAGGTCTTCCGAATCTTACAAAACTTAAGCTCGCTAAATGATGACCGATGCACTGACACAAGGGTCACAAGACGGATGGACAACTTGCTTCCTTTCAAGTGTTTATTCCCCCTTGTGGATCTATAATACGGCAGCTTTCAGGAATCAAAGGAATCAAAGGTGGGGTTCCCTCTCTCTGTCTCGCCCCGAAATGGAATCAAAAGTGGGAATTGTTGTTTCCCTGGTCATTGATTATGGGTGGGGACCCCCTCTTCTCTAATAGTTAGGAATAAAAGCTTTTCTTGATTACGTCCAAGTTCCCTTACGGATGTTTTGGGTTCATTCTTGGACTCCTGCGCATGAGTCCAGGAATTAATTTTTTTTAAGGGTTTTAAAAAATAAGAAAGAATGCAGAAAAAGCGTTTTCAAGCAGAGGTTATTGGGAAAGAGGTTTTTGCCATAAAAGAGTATGTGCGTAGGTTTTCCGCGGTCCCGGAATGAGAAGGAGCCGGCCCAAGTGGGTCATAAAGCGCCGTTCAGACTGTCAACTTGACCTCAGGTCTCATCGCCCTTTAGTCCTTCCCAATTGACCTCTCCTAACCTCCTGCAACCGACACGAGCGTTCAGTTTATGTGCCCACAATGTTTCCGTAAACTCCCATTAGAATCAAGTCAATGTGCTCCCCGCGAACGTCCCCCTTGTGCATCTTAAGCTTTCTTTCGGGCTCCCGCGGACGGAGAGAAAATTTTCAATTACTCCGCGACTTGGTGAAGTAGAAGCACCCATGCCAAAACCTTTCTTTCTTCCTCTTTTAGCTTCCCAGTGACCATCACTACCACTTAATGCTTCAATCTGTTGTGATTTGCCGCCAGCTTTAGACTGCCTTATACCACAAACAATCCTGTCGCGGTCCCCTGGCGGAACTTTTTGAAAAAAATACAAGTTTTTCTCTCAAAAAAGTCAAAGGGGCAGGTATTTATAGCACCCAAAGCTCAGCGAAAACCTCGGAAATTGTTGGAATACGGAGAAAAATGAAGAGAGCATTCCTTCTTTTATTTAATAATATAATAAAAGTGATGATAATGATGAAATGATTCAAACATCAAACCCCGATTCGGGCTGGTGCATGCCATCCTATTATTTGTGTAAACCAACACTTAAAACCTTGGTTTCGGGATCCGCAATTAAAGTCCCTTTATAGCATGCTCATTTGCAACCATAATTTCGTGACAACTAACTGCTTGTTGAGGTTCGAGGACCCACCGCTGGGTGAACAGGAGTAAATCCATGTATACAAAAAAGCGAACTAAAGGTTGTCTTGCCAAACAAAAAGCTAGCAACGGAGCTAAATGCCTGGTTGTTTTGGCTATTAACGTTTCGCCCTTTTTTTGGCACGTTTCGTGGGAAATGGCTTGCCAACAAAAAGAAAGCAGCGTTCTCTTGGCGATCCGGTGAATTATATACACACATTCTGCACAAAGGGACGCGCGAAGCAATAGGGCAGCCATAGGAGCTTGGAAATGGCGAATGCTTTTTGTGCCGACTTGTCTCTGGGCCAAAAAGGAGTTTGGGTTGCATGCGAGGGCAATTACACGCCAACCACGCTTGTAGCGAGCTCTCTCATGTCATCAATCCAAGGTAATCAGTAGCGAAGCACAAGGTATAGCGAACTTGTGCGCTCGGGCCATGGGAGGAAACATGGAGGGTGATGGGAGGATCTTGCTTTGCGTTTCGAGTTAGTATTATCCCTTTCCACACGGACACGCTAAGATCAAAAGATACACGCCTTGTTGTGTCAACCCCCCTTCTTCTTCACAGTCAGAACAAGCCCCCCTTGTAGTGCCATGCACAAAGCCATATAGTCACAAAGTTATACCTTCACCTTCTTATTACGACTGGCAGAAATGTATAGCGTATGGGGAAATATTGGGCCAAACATGTAAAGGTAAACCGTATCTCCGCCTCCAAAGCATCCTTCCAGGTCTACGCGTTATTCGAACCTGAACCTAACCTAAATTTACCTTAACCGAACCTAAGGCTGAGTACAGCTGAGAATTGTATTTACTTAATTAATAAACGTTAATAAGCATTAAGAACGCTGAAGCATTCTTGCCTACAAAGTGCACGAAATTGTTGAAATAGCCTACTTGACAGTAATGTAAGGTGATATCAATACAGAGGGCGTGGCTGCTTTGCTTTTTCGTACTATTGCCTTCACTTCATTTGAAAACGGGAATTTATTGATAAAGAGCAAGGTTGCGAATTTGGAACTGTCCTGCCGTAGACATGTTTATATTGTATTTTTTTAAGCGAAGTTTCATCAGATTGAGCACGTGGCTGTAATCCTAATTGCGGTTTTACGCGCAAAATCAATGCGAGCTCACATACACCACGTGCAAAGCGCTGCGCGCCTCCTCGCGGTTAACTAAGCTATGCGGGAGTAACCTAAGCTTACCTATATAGCCTTTACCTAGGGTAAACCGCTGGTCTGGGCAACGCGACACAAGGACTACGGTATACCCGACAGAAGGACGACGGTTCCATAATCTTTCAAGGGACAATATCGTTTCGAGTTCGCAAAGTATCTGCTCACTGCTAAGTACCAACGAGATTAAAAGGGGCTTAAACCCCATTAAAAGTTACGGCACAAGGACGACGGAACCCGACAGAAGGACGACGAAGTAGCTTATCTAACCTTTTCCTAACCTAAAACCAAACTTTACCTAAGGTAAACCGCTAGTTGGGCAACGCGTCACAAGGACGGTTCGACAAAAGGACTACGGTATACCCGACAGAAGGACGACGGCTCCATAATCTTTCAAGGGACTAGTATAGCATTTCGAGTTCAAAAAGTCTGGGGTCATTGGTTAAGCGCCAACGAGATTAAAAGGGGCTCAAGCCGTATGAAAAATTACGCCACAAGGACGAAGGACCCCGACAGAAGGAGCCTACCTAGCTTTTTCCTAACCGAAATCTAACTTCTACCTGAGGCAACCGATGGTCCGAGGCCGGGAGCCCAGCTGAGCTCTGGAGGACGGATAGGGCGCTCAAATATTGGAAGGCTGTCATATAAAACACAAGTTTCAACAGTGATATGTAGTCAAGGTGCTCTTGCTGCCAAATGTCAAACCAACTCTATTTTTTAATATAAATAATTTAATCACGTTCAGTTCATCGGCTCTTGATCACGGCCCAAAGACGAGCTTTTGCCATTGCTACGCTCCTCGCCAGACCCTCCAAAAATGAAAAGGGAGTCCCCATAAAAAAAAGACTTGGTGTGAACTTCATCACGAAAACACATCCTTCATCTTGGTTCTAAAGGGGCCACTTTCCCTAGCCTTTTCGTAGACAGTATACGACTGAAGATCCCAACTGTACACAAACTTGCTTTTGTGCTAACTCGAAAGCTTGCTCGAAAGCTAGCTCGGAAGTTTTAAAACAATAAGTCTAGAAAGCAAAATAAGGATTCACAGAGCTTACTACACAGGAATGTTAAAAAATCCTCAAGCAGCAGCTTTTCTCTTAGCCCGAAGAAAATTCCATACACGTTTTCCACGAGGCGCCAGTGTTCTCGCCGGTGTTTAGAAGCAAGCCGGGCGATTCAATGTCGAGGGAAATCAGAGATCCCAACGTGGCCTAGAATGAAAACGCTGACCATAAGCTTTTTGGTACACACGGCAAGTAGAAGTCTCCGGGTCTTCATCTGGCTTCACTTACTTTTACTTTTCGATAAGACACTACACTTCCTTTTGTGTATTATCTTTTTTTGGTTCCGGCAGAGCAAAGAGAGAGACTCCTCCGAAGGATTCCCTGGAGACGAACAATATCGTGCCCTTCTCCCTCTGTCTTGTAAAATTGACATCACATCAACTCATCGATCTCTAAACGATCTTGATCTCCCGGATATCCGTTTGTAAAAGGATATCTGAGTTTTTATAAAAGAAAACATTCTTTTCTTTTCTTTAAAGGCAGGTAAGATCACGTGCTCGGTAACATGGATTTCATGGGTTATTGACCACTACCTAATCCCAAACCTACGATCCATTTTAAATATTAAGCAGGTAGCCGTCTAACATCAATAACTACAACAAAGACGGAACCCTGAGCATGGTGCGATCTTCCAACTCGCTCGAAATTCCCAGCTCCATATCCAACAGCGCCCTAATCCTCCGTCTACTGCCACTACAAGTGCAAAGTTGGTAATGCACCTCAAGTCCGGTACAACTCCCGATCTACGCTTACATGTACTTGCGAGATTCCAGCAACTCTGCTTTCTCTCGTATTCTCTCACCCTCCCCCATTTTACATGCTGGGTGCATGTAACTTTACACCAGACGAGTTGCGTTTTCATGTACGACATTAGCAACGCCTTTGAAGCACAGGCATGGCTAATGTCGTACATATACACCTTTCCAACCTTATAGATTGAGTGGAAACTCTGCTTTTACCCCGGATGCAGATTTGGGGTAAATTTGGAACATCATTTGGGGCTAAATCTTCGTATTGCTTGCGTTATCTGTGTAAAACAGACAAGCAGCGCTGTTACTACCAGACAGTTTCCAAATACCAGGAAGGCTCCAAATAAATAAATTTTAAATACGAGACGGTGGAAATTTCAAGTGGTTTGAAAGGCCAAAATATAGAGAGAACAAGAAAGTCTCAAAGCAAGGAGTGAAGTAAGAGAGATTCGTGTGTACTGTCCGAAACTACAGCAACAAACACAGAAGCCAGAATTAGAACAGAACGGCAGAGGACTGCACTTGACCACGTAACCTTTCTTAAGTGATGTTTCATGTTTTACTGCCACCCCCACCCTGCAGGTCTTGAATACGACCATCGATTTCGCTGTGTACGGCTATAAAGAGTGAGATAACTGCGCGCCCTAGGGTTTGGGCAGCAATAACACCGGAATCAGATAGACAGATAGCGAACAGAGATAACCAGTCCGTTCATTCAAAAAGAAGGGGGCTCTTGCCAAACCCCCATTAAACCAACGAATGCAAAGTCAAAGGTCGCAGTTCGCACCAGTGAATCGAAAGTCTTAACACTGTTTTAAAAAAT